>JANIJG010012269.1:0-31276 GCA_024611175.1 Megaceryle torquata
GTCTCTCTCCCTTATTCCTTTTCTCTTCCCCTTTGGGGAGGGAGGGGGGTTAACAGAGAGCATCTGTTAGGTCTAAGAGGCCACCCTGACCCTAAACCGTGACAATTAGTGACTCTTGGAGATCGTTCAATCCAACCTCCCTGCCAAAGCAGGTTCACCTAGGGCATGTTGCAAAGGATCATATCCAGATGACTTTTGAAAGTCTCCAAAGAAGAGATGCCACAACCTCTCTGGGTATTCATAAGATCAAACTATATTAATGCTACAATTGGTGATACAAAGTAAGTTATGTTGTGAATTTGAAACCACAAAGCAATAGAAGAATTATCCCTCTATCTAAGCATACTACCTATATGTAAGAATTTACCCTAATGTTTAAAAGAATTTTTATCATTATAAAGCAAAAAAGGTACTTAAGAATGTATAAATAATGCAAATAAAATATGAAGAGTATGTCTAGGGAGATGCCTTTTTAGGGTCCACAAGGTGATATTTTTGAACATCACACCATGTGGTTGTTTTTCATATTATATTCAGATAAACAAAGTTAGCAATCTTTATTTTGCAGGACAGAAACTCAGCCCCATTACTTGTTTACAGTTGTAATAGAACAGCGACTTTCTGTGACAATTCTATTTGTATTGGTCAGAATGAAAGCCAACAAAGGTAAAATGGTCAATTGCATAGTATAAAAAGTACAATATAGTCTTATTCTTTGAGTACAATTTTTTAGATATTACCATTTTTCATTAAAAATAAAATAAATTTGACTAATGTTTTGCTTATCAACCAGCTCTACTTCTCTATGCAAATCTCACAGTAGTTACCTGATTTATGGAAGTTCCACTGCGAGGCCACAGATGTCTCCTGATGTTGTTTGTGAGCTACATTCAACTACATGCTGAAATCCCTTGTGAGTCAATGAGAGTTCTGCACAAAATTTTGAAGGTGTAATGTAGCTCGAAGGTCACTTTTCTTTAAGGAATAGTAGCTTACCAGGAGAGCTTAATGAATGGAGCAGGGCTTTCAAAGCTTGAGGCAGGATTCAGTGGGCTCTAGCAATGAATATTTCTGACAGAATGTGGGGTGTTTTTTTCTGTTTCCAGCAGTACACTTTGAACTGATTATATTGAACACTGGATTCTGTAAATGGCCTGAAAGTAGAAATAAACATCAGTTATATGTAATCATTTATGGCATCAACAATCTTTATTTTATCATTTCAGCATCGATGCTCCTTCTAGAATCATAGAATCATTTAGCTTGGAAAACGCCTTTCAGGTCATTGAGTCCAACCATTAATCCTCCTTTACCAAGTCCACCACTAAGCCATATCCCCAAGCAACATATCTATATGACTTTTAAACACATCCAGGGTTCATGACTCAACCACCTCCTTTGGCAACATGTTCCAGTGCCTGATAACTCTTTCTGTGAATAAGTTTTCCTTATGTCCAGTCTAAACATTTCCTGGTGCGGCTTAAGGCCATTTACCTCTTGTTTTATCCCTAGTTGCTTGTGAGAAGAGACCAGCACCTACCTCTCCACAACATCCTTTCAAGTAGTTGTAGACAGTGGTAAAGTCTCCCCTCAGCCTCCTCTTCTTCAGACTATATAGTCCCAGTTCCCTCAGCTGCTCCTCATAAGACATGTTCTCCAGGCCCTTCACCAGCTTAGTTATTCTCCTCTGGACCTGCTCCAGCACCTCAATGTCCTTCTTGTATTGAGGTGCCCAAAACTGAACACAGTATTAGAGAAGTGGCTTTGCCAATGCTGAATACAGAGGAACAATCACCTCCCTGGTCCTGCTGGCCACAGTATTTCTAATATAAGCCAGGATGCTGTTGGACTTCTTGGACACCTAGGCACACTGCTGGCTCAAATTCAGCTGCTTGTCAATCAGCAGCTTCAGGTTCATTTCTGCTGGACAGCTTTCCAGCAACTCTTCCCCAAGCCTGTAGAGTTGCATGGGGTTATTGTAACCTCAGTGCAGAACCTAGCACTTGGCCTTGCTGAGGCTCATACCATTGGCTCCTGTCTGTCCAAGTCCCTCTGAAGAGCCTCCCTACCCTCAAGAAGATAAACACTTCCACACAACTTGGTGTCATCTACAAACTTACTGCCAGTAATTTACTAGCATGCCATTCACACACTCCTCTTCAGCAAGCCCAGCTTCATCCCCATCCCCCTTCCAATTTAGTTTAAAGCTCTTTCAAAAGGCCCTGCTAATTCTTGTCCCAGGATCTGTTTCCCATTTTGTGACAAATTTAACTCATCTGATGCCAGCAAGCCCAGTGTCTTATAGACAAATCTGTGGTCAAAGAACCCAAAGTCCTGCTGGTAATACCAGGCTCAAAGCCAGGAATTCATCTGGTGGCTCTTCCTCTCTAAACCCTCATTGATCCCAGCAAATGGTGGGCTAGAGGAGAACACTACTTGTACTCTTGATCCCTTAACCAGTAGTCCCAAAGCTCTGAAGTCTGTCTTCATTGCCCGTGGACATCTTTAAGTTCATCACTGCCTATTTGAAAAAAAATTAACAGGTAGTAGTCCAAGGACTGAACTAGGGTAGGAAGTTTTCTCTTTATGTCCTTAATCCTGGCCCCAGGGAGGCAGCAGACTTCCCTAAGAAGGGAGTTTGGTCTGCAGATAGGGCCTTCCGCTCCCTTTAAAAGCAAGTCCCCTATGACAAGGACATGTCTATTTTTCTTTACTGAAGTTGTTTTGATACAAAGTGTAGTTTGACTTAGCCTTGGTGACACCTCTAAGCAAGGTGAACCATCATCCTCATTGTTACTTGATTCTCCCTGCAGAGCAGCGTATCTATTTTTCAAGAGCACCTGGGGAGCTGCAGTGGCTTCTCAGGTGACATGCCTGCCACACCTGGCAGGGACATATTGCCATTGCTCCTCATCCTCTAAGTCACCACCTTCAGCAAGATAAAGAGAGGATAGGAAGCCCTCTATGTCCTGAGCTGTCTCTGACTGTTGGGCCTATTTCAAGAAAGGTAGGGCCTGACTCCACCGATCTATCTCCCTTTTACACTTCCTTATACTCCTTATTCTTTCCATTTCCTCCTTCAGCTTAGCCACCAGGATCATTCAGCAAATCATTCATCTGGTTGCATCACAGAGATGTGTTATCTTTTCCACCCTCTGTATCAAGTGCCAGGCTCCAGCACTCTCTGCAGCCAGAGACCTGGACACCTGCATATTTGTGTGGGAGATCCATTTGGTTCAATACATTTCTTCTTTCAGCTGGGTTGTAACCATAGCTGGGTCCTCTACTGGGAGGACAATGTTGACTAGTTGGGTTCACCACTGAAGACAAGAGAGGGACCCATTACAGTAATTGAATGTACCTCTTGCACCAGCAGATCTCCCAATATCCTGCCACATGAGCTCTGAATGGCTGGGTCACCGACTAAGTGAGCACATGCTGTTGGTCCACTCTGTGCTCTGTGGGCAGTGACAAGTTTCTGAGGCTTCTTATAGGGAGTGGGTGTGGTCACCATTGCTCTGGTGATGCCCACACCTTGTCAGCCTTGACTCCACTCTCCACTCTCCTGGCATGTCCCCGTGAAAGGAAAACCTCAAGAAACCCCCTGAACACTGAGATCTGCCACTCTGCTGCTGGCCTGGCTGGGCCTGAAACAGCTGATCTCATCAAGACAATGATACAATTAAGAATATCTATTTATATATGTAACTTTTTTATGATGAAGTGGAGTTAAAGTAATTCCATAAAACTCCATAAAACTGGAGTTAATTTCTATGCTTTAAACAATACACTAGAAGATGTGTTTATTGATTCACTGAAGATGATGTAATGTCCAATACCACAAAGAAACTGAGAAAAGGACACTTTAATTGGCATGTTGTGATTTCTGGTAAGATGAGTGATAACGATACAAAGAAGTAATTAGAATCCAAAGCAATAACTGTGGAAATAGTATGGCCAAATAGATGGACTGAGGGATTGTTAGAAACAAGTAATAAATTTCATACTATATGAAAAAGAGCTCCTATAATTGAGGAAATATTCAGTAAAGCTTCATTCTGAAAGGTGCCAAGCACCTGCTGAGAGCAGGACTTTGCCTTCAGACTTTCATTGAAGGTAACAGAAAAACTTTCTAAATGCTTGTATATTCCTTTGAGGCACCACATTGTGATAAAGGAGTTTCCATAATGAAATTCCTGTTTAATTCTATAGAATGCAATTTATGACCTATTTTAGAGTTTCTGTAACAAAACTTCTGAATATTTTAAATAGAAAATATGCAGTGTATACTATAGTGTGTACTATAAAGTAATTTCCCCTGTTGTTAATGTTGATAAAGTACCCTTTATGAGGCTTATGTGATGTTAATACAAGAGAAATGCTCCAGAAACATTAAACTTTCAAACTTCTGGACCACTGTAATACAATACATGAGTATGTTCTTCAGGAGTGGAGTTCAGAGATGAAAAATAGGTCCTCATTCCCCTGTAGTTCTTCAACATCTTTAACATCTATCATTAGAGCATCATCTGTTACTAAGAATGTTAAAAGAGAGATTAAAAAAAAAAAAAAAAATGCTCATGAATACTAGGAACATCTATTCCCTGATAATCCCTCCCTATGCCGTGAACAAATACTTATCTGGTAAATTAATAAAATCTTATTTACTAAATCTCATTCAAAGTCTTATGATATTTTAGAACTTTTGTCTGTAAGGTACCAAAATGGAGATCCTGAGGAAACAAAATAAGGTCACCTAGACTCATAGAATCATAGAATGTTAGGGGTTGGAAGGCATCTCTGGATATCACCAAGTCCAACCTCCCTTCCAGAGGAGGATCACCCAGGGCATGCTACACAGGAACATATCCAGGTGGATTTTTAAAGTCTCTAGAGAAGGAGACTCCACAACTTCTCTGGACAGCCTGTTCCAGGGCTCCATCTCACTCTCACAGTGAAGAAGTTTTCACTCATATTGAGGTGGAACTTTCTGTGTTCCAGTTTGTGACCATTACCTCTCATCCTATCACAGGGCACCACTGAAAAGAGATTTGTCCCTTCTACTTGCCATCCACCCTTCAGATATTTGCAAAAATCATTAAGAAGATCCCCTCTTAGTCTTCTCTTTTCCAGACTAAATAGCCCCACGTCTCTCAACCTTTTCCTTAATCATCCTCATAGCTCTCCATTGGACTCTCTTTAGTATTTCTCTGTTCCTCTTGAATTGGGGAGACCAGAGCTGGACACTATACTCCAGATGTGGTCTCACTAGGGCAGAGTAGAGGGGGAGAAGAACCTCCCTCGACCTAACCTACCCTTCCTCAGTCTTGTTTGTACCATAATACACCATTTGTGTTGCAGTGCAGACAAGTATACTGACCACATAGATGGAAGTTTGAATTCTAAGGGCCAGTGAACACTATTTTTTAATTTGTTATGAGAACAAAGTGCTCAATAACTGTTTGCTTAGCTACTGTTCAGTATGAGCCAAGATTAAATTAGTCTTCAAAATGTATTACCAGCATCTTGCAAACTAATATACTACTTCAACAAAAGTACAGTGGTCAAAACATATAAAGACATTTATTTACATCTTCATCTACATCTTTTGTTGGGTGAATGTGGGGAAAAGGGAAAAGGTTACTGGAGAACAGTATGTAGATGGGATGTTTTGTTACAAGTGAGATTTCCTTATTTCAGCATCCAGCTCTCACTATCAGGACCAGCAAATAAAACATAATTCCTAAATATCCATAAAAGAAATATTTGTTAGCATTTTTATCAGAGCTTGTCATTCTAAAAAATGAAAATGTCCTACCATTTTAAAGGACCAGCTACTGATACCATTAATTATGTCTTTCCCCTTTCCTTTAAGCCTTCAGGATGAAAATATATTAATTTTTTTTTTTTTTTAATTAGACCAAACTATGAGATTCAATTTACCTGTCAGCCTCTATGAATTCTAAATAAAAAGTAACTTACCTGTCATGCAATAAGTTGAATTACATTCCAAATGTTTTTGTAGGAATGTCTATATGGCTTTTTGATGCATAGAAGTGTGTTCTATCACATTATTGCCATTCAGGATCTGTATTAGGGTTTTTTAAGCAGATACTCTGCCAGTATGGCACCGAAAAAACTATATTTTTAGTAGGTAGGGAATTTAATGCTTGATTGGAGATTCTTTTGAAATGTGTTCCCAAGCACTGGTTAGATAAACCAAACAAATAACTGCATTACTGCATGAATATATAAACTTATCTACTGACTCCCAAGCAATTTCTTTAAACTACTCTCAGGCCCAGTCAGCAAATATATTTTTGAAGAGAGTTAAGATATTGATTGGAAATAGTATCTACCAACAATACAGATAAATTAAGTGAAACTTGTTCACAATCATTTATATAAGACTATAAATTTTAAGAACACCATTGCCGCTCTTTCACTCATTTTTTTCTCACATAGACACCAACCTTAAGTAAAAACTGTTTTAATAGGTGTTAATAAGTTATTAAACTGGATGTTTTGGAAGATGATTATAGAGTAATACTTTTCATTTGTATCTGGCATATTCTTGCAGTGCTTAAATCACTTTTTGTGGTATACCTATTTTTATCTATTATGAACTTAGGAAGATGTGGTCAAATACTCAGTATGGTACTGGTGAGACTATACTTTCAGTAGGCAAGGAACTGAATGCTTGATAAGCCAGAATTAACCTTAAGTGTACTCTATGAGCATGCAGCATCATGATTTGATTCTTAATTCCTGTTTACTACAGTCTCTTTCCCACATGTACACACAGTACCTTTTCTGTGAAGATTTATGTGAATAGAGTGGGACATGGCAGGCATCCAGATCCTGCTACAAAGTGAGAATGCGTGCAAACTGTATCCAGAGAAATGGTGTCAATAGTGCTCCTAGTTTTAAGGGTGGACAGAACCTAAAAGAGCCTGGACAATTGTTCAAGTTGTACATAGAAGGTAAGAAATCCACGTCTGAACGTGAATATCCGTGAATAAATCAGTACTAGGCTTTCTTTTTTGTTAGTCTAATTTTTAAATTTTTATGTTTCTTTTATCATGTTAGGCATCTGCAATAGCACAGAAAATATTATTCATGTACAGTATACACATATTTACACAGGTTTTGACTTTGAAGCCTACCAGCTTTTCCTAGATAAACAGTGATCTGAGAATCACAGAATCATTTAAGTTGGAAAAGATGTTCAAGATCATTGAGTCCAACCATTAACCTAACACTGCCAATCCCACCACTGAACCACATCGCTAAGCACCTTATCTATGTCTTTTAAATACCTCCAGGGATAGCTACTGAACCACATTCCTGGGCAGCCTGTTTCACTGATTAACAACCTTTTCAGTGAAAAAGCTTTTCCTAATGTCCAATCTAAACCTCCCATGGTGCAACTTGATGCCATTTCCTCTTGCCTTATCACTTGTTACTTTGGAGAAGAAACCAACCTCTACCTCTCTATAACCTCCTTTCAGGTAGTCATACAGAGTGATGAGGTCTTCCCTGACCCTCTTTTTCTCCAGGCTAAACAACACCAGTTCCCTCAGCTGCTTCTAGTAAGACTTGCTCTCCAGACTCTTCACCAGCTTCATTGCCCTTCTTTGGATGTGCTTGAGCACCATGTCTTTTTTGTAGTGATGTCCCCAAACTTGAACACAGTACTCAAGGTATGGCCTCACCCATGCCAAGTACAGGGACATAATCACTTCCCTTGTCCTGCTGGCCACACTGTTTCTGATGCAAGACTGTCCTGGTTTGAATTAGAACAGAACTAATTCTGTTTGGTGATTTTACTTTTCAGCTCAGTTCTTCTATCCAACTGCACTGTCTGAAGTTAGCAGCCTGTTATCACAGACAGTGTCTGCTGCTAGCAGTGAAAACACACAATGTTTAGAGTTACTACCAAGGATTGGTGTGCAGAACAAGGCCACTGCTGGATATTGTGTACCATATTGTGGGGTGCAGAAAATGAAGGCCACACCTGCAGGAAGAAGTGGATAGGGCAGGTGACCCTAAAATAACCAACAAGGTATTCCAGCCTCCATACGACATATTCGGTATAAAGCTGAGGGACCACAATGGTCTTGCGTCTCTTTTTGCCATCTTGGCCCACTTTGACAACACAGCTCACATCCTCTTGGTGGTAGAATACTGGAACAGGTGGTAGAACACTAGAACAGGTTGCCCAGGGAGGTGGTTGAGGCCCCATCTCTGGAGACATTCAAGGTGAGGCTTGATGAGGCTCTGAGTAACCTGCTCTAGTTGAAGATGGCCCTGCTCTCAGCAGGGGGGTTGGACTAGATGACCTCTAGACGTCTCTTCCAACCCCAACATTTCTATGATTTCTATGATTCTCTTCCAGTTTCTTCCTCGGAGCATCTGAGAAGGACTCTGTCCATTCTGCCTTTGATCCCAAGTGGTGTGTTCCTGAACCTGGTACCAGAATCCATCTCCTGAACCCAGTTCCTGACTGCTACAGGGCCCAGGTTCGGACTCCCCTGGTGCCTGCTCCACAGCAGCAGTGGTGACGGTGCTGTAATTACCGTCAGGGGTGGTTGGGTTCGATAATGGTTTTGTGTATATTTGTATATATTAATTTTAATTATTTTTATTTTCATAAAAGCTGATCTAGTTTCCTTTTCTAATTGCTACGTCTCTCTCCTTTTATTCCCTTTCTCTTCCCCTTTGGGGAGGGAAGGGTGTTAACAGAGAATGTCTATTATAGGTCTAAGGCGCCACCCTGACCCTAAACCGTGACAGATGTTATTGGCCTTCTTGGCCACCTTGGTAGACTGCTAGCTTATGTTCAACTGGCTGTCGATCAACACCCTAGATAATTTTTTGACAGTCAGCTTTCCATCTACTCTTCCCCAAGCCTGTAGTGTTCCCTGGGTTTTTTGTGACCCAAGTGCAAGACCTGGCACCTGGCCTTCTGGAACCACATACCGTTGGCTCAGCACATCAATCCTGTCTAAGTCCCTCTGAAGAGCCTCCCTACCCTCAAACAGATCAACACTCTCACTCAATTTGATATCATCTGCAAACTTACTGAGGGTGCACTCCATACCTTCATCCAGATCATTGATAAAGTTGTTAAACAGAACAGGTCCCAGAGTCTGAGCGCTGGGGAACACCACTTGTGACCAGACACCAGCTGGACTTAACTCCATTCTCCACCATGTGTTGGTCCCAACCACCAGACATCAGGCATATGTCCCATCTTCATGAAAGCAGGACCTTAGTATGTGTAACATTTAATTGCGTAGACAAACATCATAACCATGAACATATCCACTTCCTTCTCCTTTCCGTGAGCTCTTATTGCTGACCAGAATATCATATAATATGGAAAATCCCTTTGGTCTTGTTGGATCTGTTCCAGTTGTGGCCTGTCCCAAAATCTTGCCTACTCACTGGGGTTGATAGTGCAGAATGAGAGACAGAGAAAGATGTGATGTTGTGTAAGCAACAGCTGAATCACTGGTAAGTTATCAACACTGTTTTGGTTACAAGTCCAAAATGAAACACCATTCATTTTGCTATGAAGAAAATTAACTGTACCCAAGCCTGACTTACTACAATTGCCTGTGGTACTTTTCTGCATGAGTTAAGTAAAGCACTCAGAGAGCTCCTATCAGTAAGTTCAAGTTCTTCCTTGGTTTAGGTTCAGTGTTCTTTAAAAAAACATATACACCAAAATTAACCCATCTTCCCATGCTTTGAGAGCCTGATTTGCTGATATGTACTTTCACAGACCCGACTTTGATCTCTACTTAAATACAAGTAAAATATTAGCCAGCTTCATGTCCTTACATAGATTTGTCTGTAGCAAATGATCACAACTATTGGATACAGAATCTCCTATTTCCTTCACTACATTTTTTTATGACTATGGGATGTTGTCACAGTTTAGGGTCAGGGCAGCCCCTTAGATCTTTAACAGATGTTCTCTGTTAACCCCCCTCCCTCCCCAAAGGAGAAGAGAAAGGGAATAAAGGAGACAGACTTAGCAATTAGAAAAGGAAACTAGAACAGCTTTAATGTAAATGAAAATAATAATAATAAAATTTGAATATTTACAAATATATACAAAACCAGTATTGAACCCAACCACCCGTGATGGTAATTACATCATCATCACCAGTGATCCTGTGGAGCAAGCACCAGGGAAATTCCAGCCTGGGTCCCACAGCAGATGGAAACAGGGTTCAGGAGATGGATTCTGGTACCAGGTTCAGGAACACACCACTTGGGACCAAAGGCAGAATGGACAGAGTCCTCCTTGAATGCTCCGAGGAAGGAACTGAAAGAGGACCTGAGCCAAGCCAAGCAAAGCTGACAAAGTGGTCCCAGAGGCGAGAAGAGCCCCAGACCCTCCAGATCCCTCAGCTTTATACCAAATATGCTGTATATGGGATGGAATACCTTGTTGGTCAGCCTGCAGTCACCTGTACTGTCCACTCCTCCCTGTAGGTGCAGCCTTTCACTTTCCTGGACCCCCAATGTGATACACAAGATCCAGCAGTGGCCTTGGTCTGCACGCCAGTCCTTGGTAGTAACTTTAAACATGGGGTGTTCTCACTGCCAGCAGCAGACGCTACCTGTGAAAACAGGATGCTGACTTCAGAAAGTGCAGTTGGTTAGAAGAACTGAACTGAAAAGTAAAATCACTGAACAGAACTGGTTCTGTTCTTACTCAAACCAGGACACCTATTTATAAATGAAAAAAAAAAATTATTATCACCAAATAACTGCCTGTTACTGGACTTTCTCCTTATCTGTGTAATTCTCTCAGAAGCTGATGGGTGTCTGGGGCCTGATAGCCAGGCCCCATACCACCATCTCAGCCAGGAGCATAGCAGCCCGGGGCGGGGGGCACTGGGGCAGTGCCAGCCATCGGCACTGAACACCTCCCTGGGGATGGTCAAGGCCAGACTGGAACTTGCCACATGGATGGTCCCAGCTCAGCAGGGCCCATGGCCAGGCAGAGCAGGGCTGTGGGGAGACAGAGACTGGTCCTTCTGTGGTGTCACTGGGGCAGGGCTGATGGCCCTGGGGATAGGGGCTGCACAGAGAAGAAATTATCAATGAGCATAAAAGAACTTAAAAACTGACAAAATGCCAAAGAAGCAAATTCAATAAATTATCAACTAAAATGAATACTTATTTTTCCATCTAAAATGCCTTTTTCCTCTCTAAATTGCAAAAGCTTTTTTAATATTTCTCTCACTGTACACTGCATCTTCTTTATCTTTCTAAACCTGAAGACAGTACAACATTGATTCCATCGTCTCATGTAAAATAGAATCTTTATTGGTCCCAAATTCTGGGTGGCACCCTAGTCCTCAAAAGTCAGTGAGAATGCTATTATTTCTCATTCATAAAATCTAATTCTATCCTGTAACCACCGAGGTGTCTAATGTTTAGTCATTCCATTTATTTTCTTTTCTCTATTTCTTTCTTTTCCATATAAATATATTTTCTTCTCTAAGAAACTGTGATGTCAACACTAATAAATATAGTAGTTCTGGAAGCATCTGTCCTGGTTTTGCTGGAACAGAATCATAGGCCAACCATGTTCTGCAGGCCATTAGCAGTTTGGAGTCAGACTGGGCAGCTGACCTGATTTAGCTACAGGTGTATCCCAGACCATAAACCTCACACTCAGTATAAGGGGAGGGGAGGGGGGAAGCAGTTTGCTGAGCATGGAGTTGTGGTCTTTTCAACTTTCAACTTTTCCAACTGTGAGTCTCCTCTCTTTTTATCTCGATCTTCCATCTTGGCTGGAGAGGGGTCATCAGGTGATGGAGGAACTGCTATAGTTTAGCCTCTGATACAGGCTAAATGTAGACAGCAGTCTCATGGAATTGTGTGAAAACCTTTGAAAACTTTTAAAAAGAAACTTGCAGTCTTCCATGATGTGTACTGTGATGTTTTCTGTAGTACATCAAACAAATGAAAAATATTTCTGGATTTAAATATGAGAAAGGTCCTTGAACTATTTTCTGTTTGATGGTTTCTGAACTTCATATTAAATTCACTCATTGAGAACTTGATCAATAAAAGAGGGACTTTTAAATCTCCATCAAAATGTGCAGCAGAAGGAAGTAAAATATATAGGAGTTTAATAAAGAGAATAACCCATTTCAGATCACATTTGACACTCAGCTGAGACTGACAAAACTTCTAAATCTACAAATTATTATTTGCTAGTATTCAAAACATTTTAATAATTATTTCTCTTAAGAACTTCTGGAAAAAAAGAAAAAAGATATTACTCAGATTTGGAAATGCTGGACATAACAGAAGAGAGAGAAGGATAGGACATATTCCTGTCCTCAACAAAATACAATTCTCCCTAAACTAAAACGTTAAGATAACATAATGAGTAATAAAATAATAGTTTAAAGGCATATACCTGTGATACCAAACTGTAGGACATTATTTACTCTAAAATAATGTTTCTTATGCCTATACTACCAACTCTAAGAAAATATTAGAAACAGCATTTGTAGATTTTTAATGTAAAAAATAATATAAACAGACTAATATGTAAATATGCTTTGTTTTTTTCTTAAATAGCTTTTATATCATATTAGCACTCAGCTGTTAGCAGTTAGAACAAGCAAAAAAAAAAGTGCAGGTATTCAGTTATATGTATCAGTGTTATATGTGAGCGAACACAGTATTCCTCTGTTTTCTGGCAGTGTATATCAGAAAGGAAAAACAAAGATGCATTGTCTTTCACTTCTGCAGACACAAACACACACAAAAGCAGCAGTCCATGTAGTTGCATAAAAAAGCCTAGAGACAGCTAATTTTAACAGCCTATCACAAGCTGCCTAAATTGGGATCACAGGTGGAAGCTATTTAGTTTCACCCAGCACTGTGGGGCTGTGTCAAAATTCAAATACAATATTATTTATTATCAAATAACTCACAGCAGCAATTATGAAAAATTCTGTTGATATAAATTAATACTCGAGAATAAAAACCTTACCAGTACCAGATGCAGCCAACAGAGAAAACAAACACAAACCTCTTCTCATTACATTTAGATTTGTCCACAAAATACTGTGATCTGTTCCTGGTAACAGTCCACATCTGTGCTTCTGAGTTTACTCTGTAATATATACAAACTAGAATGCCTTGTGCCTGTACAGTTCTATTTGTTGTATGGTAGGATGCTTTCAATTCATAATAAAAAAATACCATTAAATGTTCTGAAATATATTGAATATAATGCAAGTAAGGAAATCTGGAAAACAGAAGTTATTCTACAATTGCACTAGAATACTCTTGCCTTTTATAAAGTAGCTTCTTACTCTGTCAGGCAAGACCTCTTAATAATAACCGAACACTGTAAGTGGTAATTATTTTCTGTGACCATGATGCGATAGTAAAAAACAATGAGCAAAATAGGGCTCTAAGAGATGTGGAACCTGTATATTGTGTGCCTTGTACATTGGCTATTTAATATTGGAGATTCTTGACTATCATCTGCTGCTTTGTAAAACCACTTTGATTTTTATATTCCTGCAAATAAAGGCAGATATGATGTTGGCTGAATACAGTGCTCCACAAATTAGGTTTATAGCTGACATGTCAGCTTTAGTCTATAGACTTCTGTTTATACTTTCTGATAGTCTAAAGACTCCTCAAAGTCCTTATTCAGTATCCATACATATTTGGTTTGTATGACAAGTTTTGGGGAGTGTGGGATGGGCTGCAGAGGTGACTTCTGTGAGAAGACACCAGAAGCTGATACAAGTTGTCCCTCTGCAGCCTATAGAAGTTAATGTTAGAGCAGATACCCACCTGCAGTCCATGAAGGATCTCACTCGGGAGCAGATAGATGTGCTTGAAGGAAGCTGTGACTGCATGCATAGCCCATACTGGAGCAGTCTCCTGGCAGAACCTGTGACCCTGTGCAGAGGAGCCCACACAGGTATGGTCTGTTCCTTGAAGGGCTACATACCTTGGAAAGGGCCCACGTTGGAGCAGTTTATAATCTGTAGCCTATGGGAGGGTCCCACATTTGAGAAGTTCATGAAGGAGTGTACCCTGTGAGTGGGACCACCACAGTGGAGCAAGGAAGAGTGTGAGGAAGAAGGTGTAGCAAAGATTTGTAAACTGATTGCAATCTCCATTCCTTACCCCCTTGTGCTGCTCGGAGGAGAGGAGGCAGATAAATCAGAAGTGAGGTTGAGCCTGGAAAGAGGAGAGGGGTAGGGGAAAAGTGGTTTTAGTATTGTTCTTATTTCTCATTATCTTACTTGTATTAATTTGTGATAAATTAAATTAGTTCCCTAAATTCAGTCTGATTTGCTCATGACAGTAATTGGTATGTGATCTCTGTCACTATCTTGAGCCAAACGATTTTCACTATTTCCTCCCCTCTCAGGAGCAGTGATAGATGAGCTTGATGGGCACCTGGAAGCCAATCAAAGACAACCCACTATATCATACTATATGAAAAGCTTTGTTCTTGCTATTATTGCTACATTCTGCCTCTTTTATGTACTTCTTAATAACATTTGTTATAACAAGAAATTAATTTTAAAAAAAGTTTATTCACAAGCTAAATTGTTCAGTTTAGATTATAATAGAACTATGGGACTTAGTTATTACAAAAGAAAGTTGTGCACATAGGAATAGATAGATCATAATACAGTCTTCAGTTTGGCTAAGAAGAGAGCTAAGAAAGGTTAAGAAAGGCTAAGAAACTGAACAATCTAACTGCACTGTTTTCTGTTTGTTTTTTTTTTTTCTTCTTTCTTACATTTACAGTTCTCATTTCTTTATCTTATTCTGATTTGACTAAAAAAAAGACATGAATAAGATTATCTAAAAGAAGTACAGAATGGATATAATTTTAAACATTGTTTTACACATGAATGACAACATAGAACTCTGTTTTCAAGAGTTTAGAATCCACAAAATGGGTATATTTTAAAAATATTTCTTAGAATTACTATTAGGGTAACTGAGATATGAATGATGTACAAAACCGCCCAGCACTTAGAGATATAATTTTTTCATTTTATTCATGTTCAACACCCCTTTCCAAAAATAAGGAGAAGTGATAAAGGCATTTTGAGCTCAGCTGATCTGTGCAGCCACAGATTCTGTAACTCTGCTATATACTTGTTCCTGAAAATAAGGCAGATGTGTCTGGACCCAATAAGGTGTAATTTCTAAAGATTTGCAGTAGTTATATCTCTAGCCTCAAGAATTGATCTGAGAAGCAGAGAACCACAACCATGTGGGAAGCCCAAGGCAAAGAGTTCCAGCTCCCCTTGAAATAACATAGTAACACTGAAGGAGTTAAGGCTGTGACAGTGGACAACATACTCTAAATAAGACCTCAGGCGTTGTGCTGCTGCCAAGGAATAAATCCAGTAGTTCACAAGACTAGGATTATTCTGTTCTAAAGTGTTTGGGTTTTTTTTCTACTTTTAAAGAAGGCACAGATCATTTAAAAAAGTGGATATCATCCCTTAAAACTAATCAAAATTATTATACTATAAACTAGTACTAAATTCTGGTATATAAGATATAAAAAAGTACTGCAAGTGTGTAGAAGTCTGCTATAGCACAAATTAGACAGAATATTCATCACAAAACATTTGTGGTTTCTTTTTCCTAGTCCCAACACAGTTCTCTTGTCAAAGACTCTTTCTATCTCTATTCAGTGAGATTCTTCCATGACTAGAAGATGCTATACTTCCCCATAATAGTCTTAAGACCATGTGTCATACGGATCATAAAAACCCACCACCTAAACTTCTGAA
This sequence comes from Megaceryle torquata, assembly GCA_024611175.1. Taxonomy (NCBI): domain Eukaryota; kingdom Metazoa; phylum Chordata; class Aves; order Coraciiformes; family Cerylidae; genus Megaceryle; species Megaceryle torquata. The sequence continues at coordinate 15,831 of JANIJG010012269.1, forward strand.
CTCATTTTCTGAGTCAGAACACAAATCTGTACATGATGCATCCCTTTTCAGACTTATTCCTTTTCAGAAAAATTCTAAGCTAATTATTATGCAAGGCATAATTACTTTTCCTTGAGCATGTCACTTAAAAAGCAATTCATCTCACTTAATTTTAGCCATGCTTAAATGATAGGCATCTGTCTAAGATCTTTCTTTCCAGAAACATCTGTCTCTGCACTAATTATGATGAGATCCTGGATGGCTAGTTTAGATTAGATACTAAATTTTTGAAAGCTGAAGCCAGAGATATTATCATCCCTATTGCTATCACAAGGGTGCTTTATTGTGTTACCATAGTGATATACAGGAGCATAAAAAATCCAGCAATATTGCTGACATTTGAACCAGAGATGTAATTACATGAAAAGTTCATTAATGTGACACCAAGTGTGAGCAAATACATCCTGAATTTTAGAAGGGCTTATGACCAAGGGTCAGCCACACTCTTCTGCCTTCTCATCAGCTCTAGTTGTAAGAGAGATTTCTTCAGATATCATAGAATCATAGAAAAGTCTAACTTGGAAGGGACATTAGAAATCATCTGGTCCAACTTTTGTATGAAAACAAAGCCTTGTATTAGGTTATACAGGGTCCTATCAAGGTGAGTGGAATATTTTCATGGAGGAAGATTTCACAAAGTTCTCTGTGTGACCTAATTTAATGTCTAATTGTTCTCTTCAGTCTTTCCTCATATGACAAAATCTCCAAACCTCATCACCTTGGCTGCCTTCAGTGAGATCCTCTCAAATTTTGCCATGTCCATTTTGGTCTGGGGAGACTGAAACTGATGCAGCCTAACAAGTGCCAAGCAGAGCTGAGTAATCACCTTCCTTGTTCAGGTCACTGTAATCTTGCTGACTCAGTCCAGGATATTATTTTCCTTCTTTATTGCCAGGGCACACACTGCTGGCTCATGTCTGGGTTACTCATCTCCATAATCCTCAGGGCATTTCCAACAGAGCTACACCCCTGCTTTTCCTAGCCCAACCTATGTTGATGATTGGAAGTATTCTTTCTAGTTTCAGGATGTTATATTCATCCTTGCTGAACTGTATGTTCTTGTTGGCCCAGTTTTTCATCCTGTCAAGCTCTCTGTGGTGACTCTTGAATGAATCCAGGCATGATTTGAAAGCCTCTAGAGAAGGAGACTCCACAACCTGGGCAGCCTGTTCCAGAGGTCTTCCAACCTCACAATAAAGAATATTTTCCTCATGTTGAGGTGGAACTTTCTGTTTTCCACTTTATGTTCATTGTCCCTTGTCCTTTCCCAAGGCACCACTAAAAAGAGACTGGTCCCTTCTACTTGACACCCATCCTTCAGATATTTGTAAACATTAAGAAGATCCCTTCTCAGTCTTCTCTTTTCCAGGCTAAACAGCCCCAGATCTCTCAGCCTTTCCTCATAAGAGAGATGTTCCAGTCCCTTAATCATCTTCATAGCTCTCCTGTTGGACTCTCTCTAGTATTTCCCCGATCCTTTTGAACTGGGGAGACCAGAACTGGACACAATACTCCAGATGTGATCTCACTAGGGCAGAGTAGAAGGGGAGGAGAACCTCCTTTTTCCTGATGGACATACTCTTCTTAATGCACCATTGGCCTTCTTGGCCACAAGGGCACACTGTTGTCCCATGGATAACTTATTTTCCACCAGGACTCCAAGGTCCTTCTCCATGGAGATATTTTTCAGCATGTCTGCCCCTAACCTGTACTGGTGTATGGTGTTATTCCTCCCCAGGTGTAGGACTCTACACTTACCCTTGTTGAACTTCATCAGGTTCTCCTTCACACCAGTCTGTCCAGATCATGCACAATTTCAGTTCATCACTTGGGTCTCTTACTCGCCTCCAGACTTTGGACTCTGCTTCCCACTGTACCAAGTTTAAAGCCCACTTCATTAAGTTAGTAACTTATTGGCACAGATGTCCTTGTCCCTTTTTGGTAAGTGAATCCTGTTTAACTTCTTTAGTACCCAGTCTTTGAAGAGCAACCCATGATCATGCTTCAATCTCCAAAGGACGAGTCATTCTCTACTTCAGAGGTCTATGTTCGCTTGTTTGGAAGTGCATAGGTCTCATTTCTGAATGAAGAAGATTATAGGACTAGCTTAGTCAAAGCACCTAACTAGGCAGGTACATTTAGCTGAGGAGACTGATACCTTCTCTTTCCAGACTGTAAAATAAGCATGAAGATTCTTAACTACTAAGACAGAAAATGAAGACATAAATTTTCTGAAAAGACTTCGAGTATGTTTAGCTGCCTTCACCCATTTGGTGGAATAGAGGAGTTAGCCCATAGATGTATTTAGACCTTAGATACTGTTATATTTTATCAGTATGAAGAGGACAAAGTACACTTCTGCGTTATCACAGTTACTTCAATTGTATCTACCTGTTGCTTAACAGGTTGATCATTATAAAAGTTCATTAACAGGTTCAGATGATGAACATGTCTGAGTGACTTTATATGTAGAAAGGTATTGTATCTTTCCAGTGACTACATGTCCAGTTTTACTATGGTCTCATTTACTGATTGTCTCATACAGCATTCTCACTTCAATTTAGCTTAATTAAAAAGTGTTATTGCTACCACTCTGATAAAATTTTGGTTTTCAAGCTGAATATGCCAAAATGATGGAGGCTGACAAAGGGAAAATCAAGCAATCAAACCATCCTAGTCTTTTTCTTGCAAATTGAGCAGCTTGGTCTTGGAAATTTCTGACAACAAATGCAATCTTTCTTCACCTTCCTTGTTACTATACTGAGTCATAGTCATTCACTTTACACCTACCTCAGAAAATATTGCTATTCTATAGGATTGCTTTGAGTTAAAACTTTTCTTAAAGTATACTGTAATGCATATGCTAGCAGAAAATGAAGATATACATTTATATATATGTAAAAAAAAGAGATTACTGAAAATAAACCCACCATTTTTTGTAAAAGCTGACATTTAAGTAGACCTTTTGACAGTATAGAAGCTTCTTTATATTTCCCATGTTCCCTCAAATATGGTTTTACTCAAAGTATTATCCTCATGTGCTTGATAATAATTTGAAATCATGCTAATCTCTGACACAGCAGGTTTTTGATAGCTCTGTAAAAACCGTAATATCATTACTTCAGGCAAGGTAACAGGTGCAATAGTCTTCTATAATTCATGTTTAATACCTTAGTGACAGAGAGGAATCATATCATGTCCTTGATCCAAAATCCTCAACTATGCTTATACCACCCTCACTCTAGAAAATACTTTTGAAAATTGCTAAACCTAGTCTAAATTTAATAGTGCTGAAAAGAATTTTTATAAGCCTAAAAACTGATGTAATTCAAGCATGTAACTCTGAATGCCAAATATGTATTTTACAGGATTTTTTACACTCTTCTAAACTCTATTCTAGTCTAAACATCAAAAAAATATTTCAGTTACTCATATTTCACCTGCCAAGAATATGTAATAAATGGGAATTTGACACAAGAAAGAAAATATCTTCATACCCTAGTTTGTATCTCGTTACCTTTTGAAGAGTATCTGCAAACTCTAACCTTAAGGAAAATGGTGTTTGTTGTTGTTGGTTTTATTAAAAAAAACCCCCCAACCTTCAGTCACTGTGAAAACACAGCCATCCTTTAACAGTGCTATTGAGTTTAGATGCAAAACAAAGTTTACACAATTTAAATTTTATATTTGTGATGAATGCATGATATGTTTAAGGAAGGACAACATAATGCATGTGTGTGAAGAAGCTGTACAAATTAAAAATATGTCTATTATAGGCACATGCAGACAGTCCAGTGTTCTGCACAGATTCTGATATAGGTAGACATAACTCCTGTTTCTCCAGCAGCTGGCAAAGCTCTTCCTGGAAAAACTAAGCCCATAAACCATACGAGTTTCGGTATCATCTGTGTAGTCAGACACATTTTGGTTTCCTTTGGAGTTCATTAAATAATGATCAGCTATATTAAGCGCTTAGACATACCCTAATCTTTTGAAACAACTTCATACTGATATTATCTTAATAAAGAAACACAGTGAGTCTGATTTCTGTATCAGTGCAAATGTTTTGTTAGGGAGAACTGTTGTTAGGGAGCTTACAAAAAGACTGGATAGGGCCTGTTTACAAAGGACTGTAGTGAAGGGATGAGGGGTAATGGCTGTAAATTAGAAAGGAGTGGATTTAGATAGAAATAAGGAGGAAGTTCTTTACCACGAGAGTAGTGGAGCACTGAAACAGGTTGCCCAGGGAGGTGGTTGAGGCCCCATCCCTGGAGACATTCAGGGTAGGGTTTGATGAAGCTCTGAGCAACCTGCTCTAGTTGAGGATGTCCCTGCTCTCAGCAGGGGGGTTGGACTATATGACCTGTAGAGGTCCCTTCCAACCCAGTTGTTTCTATGTTTCTGCCATTCCATACAGTTAAGCTTGATCTCAAATTATGCAAATACAACATTGTTGTTGTAGGTTACCAGGAATATGAAGGTGGTAGGACTAAAAATTACTCTAGGTGTAGAGTGGAAAGCATTATCTGTCAGAACATCTATATCTCAAGCACCTTCCCACCTAGTTTAGTCTACGGTCCTATGATTCTGTTCTTAAGTAGATATGATAGTGTATACAAACTTTCTATTTCAATACCCTTAATAGTATTAGTGTAATAAAAAATGAATACCTGAGAATTATTTATTTCATATAAGCAGAAAAAGAAACTGTGTTTAAGTGTTTTGCTCTCAATGCAGACAAAATATTTCTAAATAATCTTACTGTAAAAGAAAATGTCCAGCTGAACCGGTCTTGTAAAATAGATTTAGGTAAGAAAAAGGTTACATGAAAAAGTAAATAAATGTATTCCAAGCAAGGCTTAGTACAAAATTTAGCCTTCTTTATTAGATTTCCCATTAGAATTAGTGCAACTTGTATATAGCAAAGCTATTGAATATGTACATAGGTGTTTGTGATCACTAAAACCATGCTGTCTATAGAAAAAAACATACTTCTAATGTCAGTTTAAATGACATAAGGAAGCCAGGATAACGATAAGAAAGAAACAATACAAGGATGTGTGAAAATGGTAATGTAGATGGGAAAATTAGCATAAGCCTTCACTCAAAGATGGTTGTGTAAGAATTTGTATTTAAATCAGAAATTAGTTACAAAGAAGAACATTTTTTTTCAAGTGCTTTTTCCAAGTAAGACTTCAGTGCTTTCAGAGAGAAATAGCTGATTACTTTAGTGTAAAAAATTGCCTTTTATAATCAGTTAAATGTATTTTACTTTTGAGTAAAGAGAAAAAAAATAATTTGAAAATCAGTTTAAAATTTTTGTAACAACATCAAAATAACAATGAATTTTAACTATTAGGCAGAAGTATGAATAAGAATTTCTATGTTTTTTATACAGACCTAATGTTAAATCCCATTTGTGCTAAAGATTTATTTGTCCAGTGGGGGTTTGGGACTTTGTAAATTCTTTCCAAGGTAATGGTGTTTGATCTTGTTAATGACAGTATGAGAGTTTTTCTTGGTTTTATTTTCTTCTCTCCAAATGATATGCTTATCAGATAAATATTTATAAGCAAAAGCATGCTATGATTATGTGCCAGGCTTGGTCAGAACTCGTATTACTATTTGATGCAAATCCACTAAGGACAGATCAATATGATTACAAATAATTTCTTTGATATATTATTTGTCAAAGACAACAGAAGAAGGAAGCTTAGTAATTTCTTATTAGAGACAAAAGTATTTTGCATTCCTCTACTTTGTAGATCTAATATAGTTGGTTTTTACAAGGGAAGAAATATTAGCTATTGACTACAAATAGCAGTAATTACAGGGTAAAACAAAGTGTTTTGATAATAAAAATAAGGACAGAACTTAGAGATAAAAGATGAAGATTCTAATTATTGTCTTCCATTTATTCTACCTTCATCATGCAAATTGTGTTGTAAGATAGAATTTTATAAATACCATAAGAAAATATACACTGTTTTGCAGATTGAGATGGAAAGTGATTTGTAAAGTAGGCATTGGCCCTCCCATGAAGGAAATAATACTTTCTCTTATCTTCCTGAGCTAACACTAATCTTATTCATCAGAGCAAGGCTTGATTTCACCCACCCCCCCACCCCCCCCTAATTTTAAGTTGAAACCTAGGATGATCTGAGGCATTGTTATTTTCATAATCTACACCCATTATAAACAGCCTGTGACTCTTGGACTATGTGTGTTTGTTATGTAATGTAAGTGAGGCTTTCTGTTCAGGAGGATGGCACACATCTATCAGTAGTGTCTTTGATACCTGGTAGTTTTGTGCATAATTCAGAAAGTTGGAAGTACATATTCCATACTTCTGCAATTCAAGATTAGTCTGTGAAATTCCTTTTCACACGGGAAAAGAAAAACCTTTCTGTCTATTCTAAGAATGCTATCACAGAAAGATACACAGTAATGCTTCCTTCAGAATTTTAGAAATACAAATCATTTATAAACTGCACTCTAACAACTTTGTTTAAATTAAAAAAATAACAGAATTTTTAGGATCTAGAATTGCTTGCATATAAAGAAAAATCTAATCAATACTTGCTTGTTCACAGCTTCTTTCAGAAAAAAAGTACTGGTCTTGTTCACCTCTGAAAATGTGGTGAAATTATAGAGAAAAATTATACAAGTAGATTTTTCAAATAAACCTTAGATACTTTAATGTTTGAATCAGTATGTAATTACTGCCTTAATAGCACCTGTATAAAAACTTGTTGGGACATTCTTTATCAGCCCAAATTGCCATTTTAATAATTAGTATCTAAAAATATCTATTTAGTGACAAAATTTGTGTTAATTTGCTTAGTGAGGGGATATTTTACCTTGTATTTCATGACTAGATATATCAAAAAGGTTGATATCGTATGCAAAAAGGTCATGTAACTTAAAGACAAAATATTCTCCAGGAAATGTCAACTGAGTTGTAAAATCCCAGGGAAATTTATGAGATCCAATATTTTTCCTTTTTTTTTTTTTTAACTTCTGCAGACTTTCAGAATCTTTTCAAAAGTTGAAGTTCTTCACAAATCATCATGCATGACTGATATATTCCTATGCTTTCAGTATTTTCATGTTTTTACTTCTGTTTGAGATGGTAATCCTCAGTTCTCACTGGAATTTTTTTTTTTTAATGTTTTGGTTTGGGGGTTTTTTTAGTTTGTTTTTATTTGTTTGGGAATTTTTGTGTGTGTGTGTGATTTATTCTGCTGTATACTTATTCTCTGAAAGTAACTAAGAAACAGGATTGTTTTTTTAGTCTACACACACACACACCAAGCTTTAAACTAATTTCCATTTTCTTTCTTATCAGCACTGGATAGTAGATTTCACTTTTCAAAACATATAAAATGCTTTAGAGACTTTCATGTGCATTTAATACAAGTGATAGCCTGCTGTTTACTGTCTGAGCAATTTTAATAATGTGAAAAGATGAAAATATCTTATTAATTGCTTTTGAAAAATAGGCATCCATTGTGTAAGGTCTTGCCACTATGTCCTCCTTTTAAAGGTGTACCAAGATGAATGAACATAAAGCTGCGCATTTAAAAAATAAATGTTCTTGATTGTAAGATACATTTAAGAAATCTATGGATGAGTTTATAAAACAAGTATTGTAAGTGATCTTCAGGTCTGCAAATTTAATTTTAAAATACAGTAACACTTTTTAAGCATAATTTATTATCTCAGTTTCATTTTTCATGCACAACAGCATTCTTGATGAAGGCCCTTTTACCCAGAGAAATTAAAAAATCTTGGGCAAAAATAAGAAATTGTAATACTTTCCTAACCCTTTATTCTCACATAAAAGTAAGTTTATTATATAGAAGATGTAGTAGTTATATTGTTAAGTTTTGCAATTATTATTTTCTTTTTCTTTCCAGAAAAGACATTATTCTTTTGGGCATTAAATATTCAGTAACATTTACAAATATTTAACTTTTTTAAATTTCAAAATTATTAACATTTGCTTTATTATATCTTCTTTTGGCAGGAATATGATATGGTTCTGATATTTAAAGTCTAAACTAAGAGCTTGAGAGTAACAATGTCATCACTCCAGAGAAATATTTTATGCTTGTTATATGCAAATATGTATCAGGCCCAGTTTCATAACATGAACATTGGAAATCAGGCACATACTTGCACCAGAAATAGTTAATCAAATAAACCCATGGATCCCTGCAATGCATTGGAAACTTTCTGAAAATTGATCGATCCTGGGTTTTGTTGGCAATTGATCATTGATATTACAATTGATTTATACTGGTTTTGATAAAGTATTTGAAAACTACATGAAAAAACTACTAGGTTTATTGATATTTTATGTCAAGATATAGACAGACAGGTTATGTCTACAGTAACCATGACTTATTAACTCAATTAATTGGAAATTCTAACCAATATTTTCACTTTTAATGATCAGAATTCTCAAATTCAGTGTAGATATTTCTAGTCATTACTACTCATCTTCAAACAGATATTAAAAATTAAAACAAACAGTAACTAACAACAAGAGGCAGCAACTTAGTGCATTGAAAAGTATTTACTGTACTGTGTCTATTAACCTGATGGACTGCCAGCTCTGCATATAGAGAACCTAATACACATTCCATTAAGTCCAGAAAAAAAACCAACAAAACAACACAAAACCAAAACCAAAAAACCCAAACTAACAAAAGCAAGTAACTAAGGAAATCCAAAGACAAAAACTTTTCTTGCTTTCAGTTATAGTAGTAACTGAGCTGCCCACATATGCATTACAACAACCTCCTTATGATTTAAAAATCTTTTTTTTTTTTTTCAAAATCATATAGCTAGTGTAAAATAGTTGTTCTTTCTCTATTCAGAACTTGAAGTTAACTGTGTTAGATGCTTGTTCTATGTAGAAGTACCTTTCTACCCTTTTTAAATTAGCTTAAAGTACATACCTAATTTTCAGAGTGATAGTTTAGTGTTTGCAAAACCACCTTAACCTACCCAACATATCTATATCAGCTTATGTCCCATCCTTCAAATTAAAAATATGAAAAAACTTACACAACTTGTTGAAATGCCATTGTAAAATTGCAGAGGAAATCTTGGTGGCTCACAGTAAAGACTGATGGGTTTTGATTGTGATTTTGTTTTGCTTTGTTTTCGAAGTCTCACAATGAAAATCTGCAAGTTTCATTTAATTCAATATTTGCCTCAGTTGTTTGTTTAAAAAACACATTCTACAGGGCTTTGTCAATTTGCCTCAGTGCTTATACAGTGTGCATGTAGAAGTCGAATACTAGGCACAAGTTAAATGTAGCTGTACTATTCATACTGTCTCAAATGAAAAAGCATTATCCCTCCAAAAAAAAAAAAAAAATTATGTGTGTGTTAGATATGTATAGCATCTCCCCATAGCCCTTGCCTTTGTCATTTAAAAAGCTTGAAAACTCCTGGGTAAAGAGGATTTGAAATATTTATCAATGTAGACCTTTCCGTTTTCTCATAAGACGGTCAGTGGCAAAACTAATGTGAATGTTGCATCGTTTACTGTTACTGTTCTCATAAATCAGTGGAGGTGGACAGGTCTTAGTCTTAAAGCCATTGTGGCAGCGATATTCTGTGTGAGGAATGACAATAATTATTGCTTGTGATAGAACTATTGCTTTCTGCACAATATAATCAACAGTTTTAGACTGGATTTTTAATTTTTCTTGCAAAATAGTCCTTAAAAGCCTCAGTGCTATGGTTGTACTATTTACTCTTTTGTATGATTTTATTCATTCCCCAAGGCTACTGTATTTTCTTAGACTAAAAAAGTCAAATGATCTCAAGCACAGTGAGGGAAAACATTCATCTATATCCTTCAATTTAATTTGTCTATTGGTATGTGTTGTCACCTCATGAGTGACTTCCCATATCTGGGGTCCATCTGTATTCTGAAGATGATAATAGAAATTCCTATTGTATATTCTATTGCTAACATTATGCTCACAATTTAGAAAGAGATTATTATCAAGGGTAGTAGACTATTTTTAGGATTCCAAACTGTTTAAAATCTGTATATTTATTGAAGACAGTGTCATGTCACTCCAGTGCTTTTTGAGAATTGTTATCTAGAAAGCACCATATTGTAAGGGAAATCTATATACCTATATGGTTACCTTGATTTACTCAAGACTGCTTGCCTTGTTGCTCTTCGGTTGTTTGGGCTCAAAATATTTTCTTTTTCTTTTACAGGAAAAAAAAAAAATCCATTCTTGTCTTTGCCACTTTTGTCTATAAGTAGAAAGTAGTGAATGAGAAAATCAGTAAAATAAGTATTCCTTGGAAATTTTGGGGATAAGTGGAATAGAACTTTTATGTCTTCACTGAAATAGAACACCATTTCGCCTAATTTTATAAAAGAATCAAATATGTTCTCTCTTTTCACTTTAGCAAAAGACAGCCTGCACCTACAAGATTAGTCATCACATGATTGGATCAGTACTGGGCCCAGTTCTATTCAACATCTTTATGGATGACCTGGACAAGGGGATCGAGTGTACTGTTAGTAAATTTGTGGATGACACTAAATTGGGACAGCAGTGTCAATCTGCTGGAGGGACCTGGACAGGCTGAGTCAATGGGCTGAAGCCAGTAATATGAGGTTTGAGGGAGATTTAGACTAGAGAGAAGGAAGACATATTTTACACTGAGGGTTGTGAGACCCTGGCCCAGGTTGCTCAGCAAGGTGGTAGATGCCCCATCCCTGGAACTATTCCAGGGGAGGTAGGTCAGGGTTCTGGGCAAACTGCTCTGGTTTCAGATGTCCCTGCTCCCTGCAGGAGGGTTGGATTAGATGAACTTGAAGGGTCCCTTCCAACACAAACCATTGTGTGATTCTCTGATTCTATATAAGGACTACAATATGGGTTTATCTCTCTGTCATTCAGATTTCTAAGAGTTTATATAGGTGTTTCCTTTGTTGTCAATAGAGATTACTCTGACATTTTTCCAGAGGGTTTCCTATCTGTCATCTTTACTTATCTTTACTTCAAGTGAAACACTATTTTTCTAGTAAATTCCAAATATTCACTACATTTTTTCCCGTATCCCCTTGTTTCTGCTTCTTTCTTATCCTGTCAGGTTCCAAATTCTGTAGCAGACAGTTCCTGTATTGATGATGACATAATTTATATAAGAATTCATATAAGAGCTTGTTCAGCAGATCGAGGGAGGTTCTGCTCCCCCTCTACTCTGCACTGGTGAGACCTCACCTGGAGTATTGCATCCAGTTCTGGGCTCCCCAGTTCAAGGGAGACAGGGATCTGCTTGAGAGAGTCCAACGGAGGGCTACAAGGATGTTTAAGGGACTGAAACACATGCCTTATGAGGAAAGACTGAGGCAGCTGGGGCTCTTTAGAGAAGAGAAGACTGAAAGGCGATCTGATAAATGTTTATAAATATATGAGGGCTGAGTATCAGGAGGAAAGGGACAGCCTCTTCTCACTTGTGCCCTGTTACAGGACAAGGGGCAATGGATATAAGCTGGAGAACAAGAGGTTCCACCTTAACATGAGTAGGAACTTCTTTACTGTAAAGGTCCCAGAGCACTGGAATGGGCTCCCCAGAGAGGTTGTGGAGTCTTCTCCTCTGGAGATTTTCAAAACCCACCTGGACATGTTCCTTTGTGACCTGTGCTAGATTGTATAATCGTGCTCTGGCAGGGAGGTTGGACTCAAAGATCTCCAAGGTCCCTTCCAACCCCTGACATGCTGTGATACCTGTGATATACTTTATAGGTTAATGTAATACAGGTAAACACGGGCATTGGTCCCATTTTTTTTCTGAGTCACGCATGTTCTATATGCCTGGATTATTGAATGTCTGATAAGGAGAGATATGAATGCACTAAATATCTTCTTAGAAGATATTCTTATGTGGCACATAACATTCCTGACTATCTGCAGGAAATATAATATTCCTTTCTGCAAAATAACTAATGATGTCTGTTCAACCCTGTTGCTTGATTCTTTCAAGGTGCAAATTCAAATATCTTGACATTATTTTAAAACTTAATGACTATCACCAGACAATTCCCAAAAATATTTTTCATGGGTACATGTCATAAACATCCTTGTAAACACCATATCAGTATAAAAAAACTTCACTAAGAGGAAACATTAGTCTGTGGTAATCAATATTAATCCAACAGAATAATTATTAAAATTTTGAACAAAACTAATATGTATGAAGTATCCATTATGCCTCAGCCGCCCCATTAGTTAACATAAGCATGCAGCTGAACAATAACCTTATTCTATTACACACTATTTATTTCTACCCAGACCAAGTATTTCACTGGAGTTTTGGATGCCTGAGTGTAAACTGTTTTGGTATCCTTTTCTGCACTGAGATATGAAAATCTGAGCATGTATGGAGAAAGTACAAATTAGTATGTGGGTTTAAATTTTTTTCTTATAGCAACATTTTAGCCTTCTGAAAAGCAGCTTGCTCATCTTAAAAGGAAATATTGATGTAGTATTTCCATTTTCTGCATGTATTTTTCAATATTGAGCTTTGTCTAGAAATGCCAAACAACAGCAGAAACATGGAGAAAGGGAAAACAGAACAAGAAAGAAATATTTTTAGACTCCTCATACAGATTTTAGTTGAATGTAAATGATTAAATTATTTTGCTGTGTCCAAACTAGAAAAAAACCCTACATCTACTAAATGAAAGACTATGAAGGAAAAAACCCATGAACTATTTAGGGGGAAAAATTACAAGTCTTTGATGATAAATTACCAGAAAAATATAGGGGGAAAAAAAAAAAAAACCAAAAACCTTTAACTAAAATTATTATGTAGTTTAAAAAGAATTAAGGAATAAAATGTTGTGAGAAACTGTAGGCTGTTACTGTAAGCAAAAATGGATATTGTCAGGGATTTAAAACCCTAATATGCCTCCCGCATAATTATTAATTTAACTCTAGAATGGAAAAGTATTTTAGGTCAGTGTTATATACTACTGAACTAAGTAACAGAAATGTTAGCGAAGAAGTGACAAAAATAAAAATGTTTTAAACTCTGAGGCTTAAAGTGGTTTTATTATGGTCTTAGGCTCTTAAGATGATGAGGAAAGTGCTCAAATACAACCACAGTTTTACTAAAGAAGGTAATATCTAAATACTTTTAAATTTAAATTATGTGAATAAAGAGGAAAATCAGTAGATTTTTGGAGGTTTGTATTCTCAGAGCTAAGAATACATAGAATACTGTTAATTCATGGCTAGCACCATATAAAAAATGTTCATAAAAATAGAAAATAATAGATTTTAACAGGCAAAGACCACTGATGGCTTCCTTTTTGCAACACTGTCTAATGGCTACTGATCTAAAAGGAAAATTTCATCTCCGCTAAGGATACTGGGAAAAAAAGTGGTTTGAAAGTATGCACTTTCACCAAAGGCAGACCATCCCTTTCTCAGAGCGAGGTGGTCTCACCAAATGCTATTACTACTCAGAGAACTTATTGAAGATATGGAAGACTCAGGAAGCTGAGTCCCAGCTCTCAGAAGAGTGATAACTTCATTGGTTGCTCTCTCCAATCCAAGGAAGAATCTTAAAATGGCTCCTACAAAAGCTGACCAATTTCATAAAATTAATTGATTACTTCCTGGAACCAAACCCAGAATTTGAATCTATGTGATGAAACAGGACATGAGGACAAAGGACATGGCAAAACCAAATCAACAGGTCATTGTTTCTTCAGCACCAATTATTTTGTTTTTACTGATCTGCTGCTACTGACCTGCACTTCTTGTTAATGCATACGTAACCAGTGCAGGCAATTGGTTGCTAGTAACTGATTCTGTACCTGTTGTTTGCTGGCATAGACATAGGGTGAAATAAAATTTACTCTTTCTTACAGCTGGATAAGTAAAAGAAACAGGGGAAAATCCAGCAGATGATGTCCCAGGTCCAAATAGCAGGATACATCCTGTTCCCATTCCCTATTTTCAACCAATCAAAAAGAAACATTTAAAGTAGAGCTCCCACACTGAGATACAGTTTTCTGAGCAGGAATATCCTCCTCCGACATCCTTTTAGAAAGTAGGGAAGAACACTGGCAACATGCTTACCGAAAGCATGTAGGCAGAAAGAAGATTCAACACTCAGTTTAGACACAAAAAATCTGACAAATTCTGCATATGCTTAGAAGTGGAAATTGAGGTGTTCTCTTTACTATAGTTAACTCATTAATTTCTGTGGCTAGAAATGAGTTTTGAGGATTTAGCTAAATTGCATGCCAGAGGGTCTCCTTTATTAGTCAAAGTCTTAATTTGCAATGTTGTCAAATACTGAATGCTCTCAGAAACATTGCTTGAAAACAGCTACCTCAATAGACTTAGAAAAGTCACATTATAATAGTTCTTTTTGGTATAAAAATGTTTGTATTTAAATGATACATGCTATTATTTCAATTAGATTTTTTTTTAATTTATGAAATTTTATCAATAGGGTAGTCAGTCTTAAAATGTCTTCCTACCAGGGAGCATATTTTAATGAGGGATAAATGTTTTTAGAAGCAAACTTTAAAGTGTCAGATCATGACTACAGATGTGTAGCCTATAAATTAGTAAAGCAAATAAAAAAATTACTTTAAGACTTGAAATTGTGTATTATTAACTAAAAATAGTTGTCTTATGCCAAAAGTACCAGACTCAATATGTTTATGTATGTGTTACCAGTTAGGGACCATAAACCTTAAGTGCAAATTGCTTCAAATTAACATTTTTCTATGTGGTAACTTAATGATATTTAGTACAACAAGCATAACTTCCATTGGATCTCTGGAAATATGAAAGATCTGAAAAAAAAACCCCATCCTTGTTTAGAATCTTAATTTCTTTGACCAAAAATATAAATGTAGAATTCAGATATCAACAACCAATATTCCTACTGTGATTTTTCTTTAAAAGAAAAAAGAAATTGCATCTTAAAAATTACTGAGATTCCAGGCACCACTGAACTATCCTTGCTGAAATCTGCACAAATATAATCATACCAGTGCTATTGCCATTTGTTTCCCATGAAATCCTATCACAGAAAATGAATTGATACTGAATAAGACCTTGCAGAATTAAGGTCATTGATTCAGAACTAAAGGTCTAAATGACAGTATTCCTCTGTATGGTAGATCACCTCATATTCCTTCCACAGTTCATGAGGGAAACAAATTATTATATTTTTGAATATAGGCACAAACCAACCAACCAAACAAAAAGATAAATTGTGTGTGCCTGAGGTAAAGAAACAGTGGCAAAGAAAATAAATTACTTTGCAAATAGAAAAGATTTGAAAGGAATATTTTTTTAATTTTTTTTAAAAAGAATATTTTTTTTTTACTT
>JANIJG010012271.1:17962-46349 GCA_024611175.1 Megaceryle torquata
TCATTATCACAATTTAAAAACAATAAATAATATAAAAAAAAAAAAAAAAAAAAAAAAAAAAAAAAAAAAAAAAAAGAGTGAGCAACCTGACAATATAGTGTTATCGAATTTTTTCAGCTGAGACCCACATGTCATTCAGCATTCAGACATGCTTGTGCTTGATTGATGGATGGGTTTGTGACAAATAAAACTAGGATCAAGAGCTTTGCACCTTTTCCCCCATCAGGAACCAGAGTAAAGCATAACTCTGTAACAATGGTGGGATTAGGGATGCATTAGCTCTCCATCGACCAAAACCATCCATTCCCATCAATACTTTGCACTTAATAACCTGAAGCTATGATAAGAAAACAAAAGAAGGAGAAAGGGAAAGGAGAAAACAAATCAATAGAAGAAGGGAATGTCTGAAAGATGCACTGTCCAAATGAAGAAAAATTTTTGCTGAATTGCTAGGATAATGCCCCTTGACAAGAGAACAATGTACTGTCAAGGTTTATCAGCGAGGAGGCCAATTGGCACAATGTTAAGCACAGGTTCGGCATTTGAGTGGTGGCACTTACTGTAGATGTAAAATACATAATGCCAACATGCAGATAACAACTATCATGCTTGTTTTGTATTAGCAGTTTGGATACTCATAAGGAACACAATTACATTTCTATGTGTCCTGAAACAGATGCTACGAACACAAGGGTCCTGTCCCCATGAAATTCATGTGATGATATTTTTGACTAAAACTTTGTGTTAAAAATAATATTCATTTCTACTTGTATCAATTAGTATCTTATCTGCTCTTACAAACTATCCCGAAAGACCAGGAATGGCCTTATGCTTTAAAAGCTCCATAGATTTCACATAGCTTCCTGCCTTGTTTAAAATTGAAATCTAGGAACTAACACTGCAAGTAAAGGAAAAACAGTCATTAACCTCTCCATTTCAGGATTAAAGTAAGGGAAAATATGTTTCTTAAAACATTTGCAGTTTACTCAGGAAGATAATGAAGTCTCAGGAAGATAATGAAGTATCAGTTAAAAACCAGCTCATCAAACACTTCTTGATACAGAAACTGCTTTTTTTTTTTTTTTTTTTTTTCAGGACTCAATGCTTGAGTTTGCTGCTGTGGTGAGCAAAACTAGGAAATAAGTTTCTCTAATCCTATGCTTCTATCACTGAAAGAAGGGAGGTCTAAATGATTTCTTCCTTCAAGATCCAGAAAGAAAGGTCGACTTCAGCATACAACCCTAAGTGCCCGATTGCCCTGATTTGGCCTAAGGCCAGCATTGGATGCTGAATTCACTACCTTGTGTCTGAGCCTTGTGTAAAGTGTCTGTGTTTATTGAGGTAATCACTGAACAAAGTTTTGTTCTTCTTCCCTCTAATATGTCACAGTTTTATTTTAGATTGCTTATTTATTCTAAATAAATACTGCTACACTGAAAGTCAACAAAGAGCATACAGTCAGGTAAGCTGGAATGTTGTCGATTACTGTTGCTTGATGTTCACTGTTTTACTTAGACTACACATTTTCAGGTAAGTCTCTGATAGACAGGAAAAAGTTCTAATATCCAACATACTAAACAATGTTATTTAATGTCTGATTTCACAAAAAGTAACCGAAAATATATAAAAAAAGTTTCCTCTAGAAAATGTTTTTCAAATCTGCTGACAATTATAAGACTTTACTCGCTATAACAATATATATGTTTCAATATCTCCATGTTGGTCATCTAATTAGCACAGTGTGTACTAGAAAGGACTAAAAAGACAGTACAATAGTAAAAGGCCAGGACTGTGAAACAGGCAATGGGTGCTGTGCTGCTGGGTCTGCCACACTCCTCCTTCCTCATATATAGAAAGTCACAAAATCTCAGTATCCCTGCTTCCTTGCATGTAAATGATGATTATGGTTTACAACTTCACATCAGCTTATTCACTTGCTGTTGTCACAAGGTGTTCTACAAAGCAGAACCAATCATGAATTAAAGAGATGCCACAAGAAAAAAGTTCCTAGAAGTCAATATACCCTTTACTAGTTCCTTGATGACTACACAAAGTTACTGAAAGGATATGGAATTAAGTAAAAAGCACTACAGTGGCTTGTGCCAAAGCCAAAATTCATTCACAGGGAAGGGGATGAGAATGGCAGGCAGAGGAGTATTTTTAAGTCACGCTAGAGGGTACTCAGTAAGGAAAAGTAAGAATAACTATGAAAGGAAATAACTAACAGGGACTTTTTCAATTCAGTATATATGACAGAAGTGGAGTCAAATACAGCATAACACGTATGTAAGTAAAGGATGGAAATAAATTTATAAAGCACGCGAGAAATACAAAAACCATGTTATACTAGGAACTTGTCAACAACCCATCTTTTTTTTTTTTTTTTTACTGCCGCTCCTATAATTTTAGAGTTATGTTGCATTGTCTTGTAAAAAATTGTGCTAGTGCTGCTGTCATGCCTGCAGTAGTTCTCTGTAGAGCAACCACCATAAACTCTCAGTTATTTTGGTGTGATAATGTTGTTGCCAATGCACACTATGAAAAAGCCCATAACATACTTTGATGAACAGCTTGAATGTCAACATGTCTAAGTTACCCTGGTTCTGATAATACAACTGATGACACAGAAACGCATCTCTCATTTGCTTAAAACTTTACTGACTTTGTTAGTGGGGCTGTAATTATGGAGCTAATGCAAACCTCCAGTTCTGCCAAAACTGCAAAAAGAGTTAATATAGGGGTGGGGTAAGTGATCCAATCTTTATAACATATATTTTATAGTGGCAAAAAAATATTTCAATACTATTTCATACAACAGAACTCATTCTGATAACAGTTCATTAGTAGAAAAATGAAGTGTTAAGAGAACCTCTTTTATTATATTACAGTTCTGAACTGTCTAAATGCACCACCCTAGTCTTCTCATAAAATTTTCAAAAACATTTTTGCATTGTTTCTGTTGAAAGGATCCAAATATCTGGAGTCTCTCACTCACACACAGTCTTAAGGATAACTGCCAATAACTGAAATAAATCAAAAGCTGTACTTGAAAAGTTCTCAAAACCAGTAAGTTTCCAATCCACAAATAAACAACACAATTTTGGCAAGCCTACATCATATAATTCACACACAATGAAGAAGTGAATATCTGTTTTAAGCGCAGCTCTCAAAGCTATTTTAACTACAGAGCAGCCCAAGCACTTCCATAATTAATTTATTTCATAACAAAAATAATAGTGATCTGATCTAGATATTATCAGTTCCAATCAGCCAGTTATTTCCTAACTAGTTTCGTCAAGCAAATGAATGAGCAAGATTGAATAATAAACCCCAACTCTCCAGTGAGCTGTACTGCATGCAAGGAGGAGTGAGAAAGCTGTGTGTGTTCAGGAGGTATGCAAATGGACATTTTGGCACCGCATGGCGATCGCATCCAAACCTTATACCAGTGAGTAGGTGCAGGTGAGAAGCACATGTCAGATGCTGTATTAATTTGTTCTTTTTCTTCCTATTGCCTCTCAAGTTGGAAACAGCTGGAGGAGAGAATAATTCCTACAGTGGTAGCTGAAGGTTTTAATCTAAAACTACATCTAACACAGGGATGGGATTTCTGGATAATTTAGTAACTGCCCTTGTTCTAAGATTTTATATCTAGCTCTGTGGACCCGTTTTTCTTCAAAATGTAATTGACTGGGCTAAGCCAAGATTTCTGGTCCCCCGTGGTTTCAAAACTTTTACTCCCTTTTAAATTTGGGTTCATATTCTATAAGAACTAGGTAGAAGATGTTTCTAAATCTATGCTTTATCTCTTTTCTTAAAATGCTCATATAATAATCTTCAATTTAGCATCATTCCCTTCTAAATCTAGGTATCATCTGAGTTTTGCAAGACACTTGACAAAGAATTGCTACAAAGGCTTTCCTAATTCTAATGATCTCAAATCAAGTTCTTGAATTATCAGAAAACAAAACCCCAAAGATTTGCTTCATTTTTTATCCCCAAGAAAGTATCAGTAACCCTTTTAAAAACCACAATATTATATCAACACTGCAAGCTGACTTGTATTCTTATTAAGTGAGAGAGAATGATGTGTTGTGATGATCTAGCCTCAAGAAGTATATATTCAGGTAACAAATATGTTTAAAATATCTTCTGATGTCATTATTATAAACATCTGTCCCTGATCAGTGAGCCACTAGATACCTTCTCTATTTTATTTACAAGACAGTAGCTTCTGAATTACTTCACCTTTCATGTAAGGTTCATAACATGCAGAGTATTTATCAAAAATTAATTTTTTTTTTCCAGCTACATACCTCCTTGCATTTATCAATACAGGAAAATTGTGTTAAGTCACAATCATCAACTCATGTCTTAATTGCATAGATATGCATGGGTAATTCCTCTTTGTTCTACTATTTCCAAACATCCCAAGAAATAATTCTAGGGAAGTTGGAAGTCAATATATTTATATTAAAATGTTATGTGTGCACTTCATAAGGCTAACCATTAAAATATATTCCTGGTGACCAAGAGAGAATCCAAAATAATATTTGGATGGCCACAGGAAGGTCCATCAGATTATGAAGTATTTACTAGCTAGATCTTCAAGTCTTCATTTTGGAATCAATTCTTTTTCTTTGGTGGAACTAAACGCATATGCTCCAGAGGGTTTGCCCAACTTCTGAAGGACATGTGCCTATAATAGGCCTTTCTCATCTCTGTCTTGTTAACAAGTATATAAATAAGAGAAGGCTTCAGTAATTGGCTCAGAGTTACTAATGAATTAATTAACTTCAGTCTATTTTACCTAACCTTTAATAATAAGAATCTTTTTTTGGTCTAGCAATAGGTCTGACAGGCTGAAAAAACAGACATGCAGCAAAGCTCTTGAAAATTAATGAGAAACGAGGAAAGAATCAATGTACATTCTGCTTGCAGAGAACTGACACAAAAAAGACACAATAAACCATGAACAAACACAGTCAGTTTAAAAAATAGGTTAGAAAAAGTGGGCAAATTCAATTATAGAAGTAATTAGAAGATATAGGGCAAGGCTGCCTTTTGGGACTGTGCCAGAAAACATGAATTAATAAGAGTGAATAGAAAGCGCCCATGTAGTAATTAAGAGGCAATCACCTATGGCAATGAATACCTGAAAACAGGCTGCAAACTATTAATTCAGTGATCAAAAATATTTTTAGATGATTAATATGGCAAATTTGTTTTAAAAGACTAATTTCTGGAAAGATATCAAGACAATAGCACATTATTTGTTCCTCTGGCATTTATATAGCTAATTAAATTTTATAATTTGCAACAACATTAAGCATTATCTGAAAACAGTAAAAGCAATATTTCCTCCAGTAATTCTTTATTATAGTGTCTCCAAAATCAGTAAGTTAAGACTAACTCAACTTTTTTAAAGAATATTCAAGCACCCAGAGCTGATTGCTTCATTTATTTGAGTTATATTTGTTGCTGTTTATTAAAAAGACACCATGCATGAATTTTACATAACAATTTTCAGGTACTTTAAATTACTTCAGTATCTGTTTTGATTATAATTCAGAGAAGTATAAACAAAATTGTTTGATACTAAATGAGCCATCACAATGTTAATGCATGGCCAAGAGAGGCTTTTCTTCATTAGAACATGCCCTTCTCTTTTGGATACAAAAAAAAATCAGCAAGTTACATTAAAGGTGTGCAACATTAGACAGCAGAACTAATGATCTAAAAATCTGCTAACAAAATCTCTTGAAGACACTTATTTTTTCAGTAAATCAGGTAAATGCTAAATTATTGTCTCCAAGTTGCTTCTTTGATAATAACAAAAGCTAACAAAAACATCCAAAATTTGCAAAAAAATTTTCAAGTAGTGAAAACTTACAAAAAAAAGGTGGGCCTACCTGGCAAAGCAAGTCTAAGTGGAAAGTTTACATGTGAAAAGGAAAACAAACCACAGAACAAACTTTAAAATTGTAATAAGTCCACTCTAACTATTTAAAAAATACTAATTTCTCAGAATTCAACATATTTCACTACCATTTCTGAGGATTCTAAAAGAAATTTCAGAAGCCTCCAAATAATGACATAGAAGCAAAGATTGCTGATAAATTTCTATACTAACACTGATCATGAAAGATTACTACATTCTATTTGTATTCCTGCAGGAAGGAAGAATTGGCCTGAGTGGTGTGGTAACAAATGCTTACCTTGAAGTATTCTTTACAGATTTTTTGTCTTTCTAGTGCAATTTAAAATAGTATTTATGCTCCCAATTGAGAAATATAATCAGAGCTATAAGCTATATATAAATAGGACATAGTTACTAGAGATAGACAAAATTGTCTGCACTAAACACTCAAATTTCATGGTTCAAAGCATGCCCTGATCTCAAACTTCCTTCATCCTCATTTTCTCCACAGGAAGGATAGTGGTTTATGGAGTAGCAAAAGGACTAAAGGGAAAAGGAGTGAAAAAAATAGCAAAAATAAAATCCTGAGAGGAGATGAACTGAAACAACTGAACAAATGTCATCATTTAAAAAAAAAAAGAAAGCAGGCAAATAGTTTTCAAAAATAAACGTGATTTATTTCAAAATTAAGTAAGTTGCTTACTTGTTACCTGTTGCAGATTTAGGGAGCAAGTGTTCTCCCAGTACGTACTAAATACTTCCTGTTTCAGTCAGAAAAACTTAGGAAAATTTAATCTCCTTTGAAAAATATACAGCTTAAAAGTACAGGTAAAAGAAGTTAGTGAGCTCACACTGGTTTTGTGAATGCTTCAAAATGAAACACAGTTTGAGACATTGCTGCCACACCTTTAACTACGGGTAGCCTCTGTGGGTCTCATAATGTGTTGTTTTGTGCCACCGTACTCAGACAGAAAATAAAACTGAATGTGCTGTATCTGGAGTATGTTAGTAATTTATAAGAACAGAATTGGTAAGAGCAATCCCTAAAGAATGGAATATATGCTTAGCTGCAGAGATGGTCTCTTAAGAGAAGATACAAATTATCTACAATCTAGTACAGCATGGAGGTAACTGGTGACTTGACTACAATGCTGATTGGGAACACCTCTACAATGCTGTTCTCCTGAGACCAAATCTTCAACTCCTGGTTGCAGTTATGTAAATATGCCATGAAAAGAACCTCTAGACAGGTTCTGGAGCTTTCTATCCTTCACATCCATCCATCAATAGGAGTCATAACACGATAGCAGCTGCTTTCCATATACCCATCAACAGCAACAGTACAGCTACTCAGACCTATCATGCTATCTGTGTTACCCAGTGTTAGGTACCCAGTTTTGACTCTTTGTCTGGCCAGTCCCTTTGTGCTACCTTTCTAATTAATGGAGACAGAGGAGGTCCCTTTGGAGACCAGCTCAGAAGAGGATCCTAATTTAGGTGCTTTTTTATCTCTCCACTGATTGCAGAGAAATCAGTGAGAAATTTTTCTCTCCACCAATTGCAGAGAAAGCCTAAAGGACCTAACAATACTCAGCCAGACTTGTGAATACTTCCATGTTCCCAGATTCTTTAGCATTAGCACCCTCTTTATTCCCCTAACTTTTTGATGTAGCTTAGCAAGGTATTTGTTTTAGGACTTTTTCTATTCCCATTTTCATACTGTCCACCCGCTTGTCGCTTGTGCCAGTCTATCTGTTTCTGTTGTGATGCTGTAAAACAAGCTTTTGAACTGCTCAGTATCTGGAGTTCTAGGAAGATGCCCCAGCACTGCCCATAGCCTTTCCAGCTTGCTGGGTCCTAGACATATTCCTTGAACCCATTCTGTCATGATGATCCCATCTTTGCCACCCATCTTTCAACCTTTTCTGGTTATACTCTGTTCCTTTTAAGTTGAAGAGGCTGCTACTGCACAAAGTATTCAAGATGCAGGTGTACTATAGATTTATACAGTGTTGTAATGATGGCTTTTATTTTGTTCTTTATTCTTAAAATTTTGGTTTGACTGTTCTTGATGTGACAGTTTTGCAGAACTATCCATTTAACTTCAAGATCTCATTTCTGAGAAGTGATGGATAGTTCCCAGCCCATCACTTTATATGTAAAGATTAGATTTTTTTTCCTGTGTGCATTTGTCTGCACTGAATTTCATGTCATTTTTTCCCCCTTGTTGTCAGCATTGTAAGAGTTTTCTCAAAACACCATAGCTGGTCCTTCTCTTAACTTCCCTGAGTAACTTAGTACTCATCAGCAAATTTGGTTCCCTCATTATTCACCTTTTTATTTTTCAGATCACTTATGAATATGTTGAATAGCACAGATCTCCATGGGGTTTGCAGTGATGACCTACCTCCAGTGTGAAAACTGACCATTTATTTCTATAGCCTGCTCTCTACTGTCAACCAGTAATTTATTGATGTGATAATCTTCCTTTTTATTCCAGCACATTTTATTTTCTTAAATGCCTTGGGTTTTGACCTTGTTAAACATCTTTTAAAAACCCAAGCAGGTGATATCAGCTGGGTCTCCTGTGTTCTCCTACTTGTAGATTCTTTCAGAGAATTTTAATATATTTCTAAGACAGGACATCTCTTTTAAAACTCATGTTGACTCTTTACCATATGTCATAACTATTCAGATTACACAAATTCTATTATTTGTTATAGCTTCTATTCATTTTCACTGCACAGATGTCAGATTTACTGGGCTGCAGCTTTCTGGATCTGCCTGGATCTTTTTTTTTTTTTAAATCTGTTACTGCATTAGTCAGATATCAGTCTTCTGACTCAAAATCATTTGAACTGAGAAGCTGTACACCACAACCATCCATTTCGCTCCTGACTTTCTTTAAAATTTCTGAGTATCTCTGTTCCTGATGAGTTCTTACAGCTTGTTTTGTCCATTTATTCTATAAACTATTTATGGACACTTCAATTTGAAACAAATCCTAAAATGCATTCCATAAATTAAGATTCTGAGAGATGGGAATCTCCAGCCTCCCCCATGATAAGCACAGGTGCAAAAAAATCACAGCTTTTCTGCTATGGCTTTATCTTTTTTGAATGTTCCTTTCATGCCTTGAGCATTTTACAGATTTTCTGGCAGTAATCATGCTCCTCATGTATTTGAAAAAAAGGCTATTACTACTTTTTATTCCTTGTGTAAGTTGTTTTTCAACTTCTTTTGGAGATTGTTATTACTTGTTACCTGGATTGACTCAAGACTCCGGTTTACCCATGGGGCCTAGAAGCAATATACTACAGGACGAGCAACTTCATGGTAGGCTTAAACTTTCCCAGCTCTGAGTTACCACCTAATAAAAGGCCACCTTCCCATCCCCAAACCATGTGTTCCCTCCAACTGTGACATGCTGGCACTAGCTCTCAGTTGTATTAATGAGTTGATTGGGCAAAAAAATAACCCTCGTACGAAACTTTTTAATTTTCTCTAACCCCACAGTCCCATGGCACTTGCACCATCATATGGAGAAGGCAGAGATAGCACTTGTGGTGTAACTGGTGCTTTCAACAGCAGTAAATATTTAGATTAACTTAATCTTAACCCTATATCTAGCATTAGGGGGGCAAACTTGGAGCACGGGCCAGAACTTAATGGATGGGTGGGAATGGTGACGTGAGGACACCTAAGTTGCTGCCAAATCCAGCTTCTCATCAAACTACATGCTGAGTGTAATGCAGAATTCTGGCACTCAGAGGCTTAAGATAATCAATTACAATAATCAAATTTAAGCCTTTTCTAAAGGGGTATTTAGGAAAACTTGCAGGGTGTATTTTCCCTGCCCAGTAAAGTTATGTCTTGATATTCAGATTTAGGAGGGAAGAAAAATCAGGGACTGGGGAACTTTCAATACCATTACTAAAATACAGAGAGCTTGGGGGGTACTTAATCCCCATCTTGCACTTCTGTCATCAGCTAAACATTGTTCCCTATTGTGCACACAAGGAGAAGTGCAAAGCTGACCCAGCAGATTGAGATGAAAAGATTAGAAGCAGAAATTAAAGTCTCCTGGAGAGATTGTTCAGCTATTATATACTGATAAATTTTTCATGGATTTCCCCATGTTTTTAAAGTCTCAACTTGGAAGCTTTAAAAACCTGCCTCTGATTGTCAGTATTTCCCTCTGACTGCCAGCTAGGTGTGCTGTGGAAGATTGACCCCTTCTTAGCTTAGATGAAGAGGAACATATATGCAAAAATGAATATAGACATTCCGGTATTCAAGCTATTTGCCCAGGCTACTTCTACAGTTTCTTCTCTGTCCTTCATTTGGATATGAAGAGGAAGTGTGAGCTCAGGACATAAATGATTGGTATCATAAGAACCCAAAATAGCTGTACTGGGCAAGATCAAAAGCCCATCTAGCAGACACTACCTCAATTAGTAACCAGAAGTGAGGGCTTAGAGAAAAACAGAACGGGTATGTGGTAACATTTCCCTCAAGTACTCTTCCAGCTTCTACCAGTCTGAGTCTTGAAGAGTACCTGAGACAAATAAGGTACATTGGTATTTTTAACCTTCATAGATTTCTCTTTTGGGAACTTGTTCAAGATTCCCTTGAACTCATAAAATGTGAACTCTGACAGTATTCTGTGGCAGCTTAATTATGTTATACCTAAAGATCTTCTTTTGCTTCTTTTCCAGCTATCACACCTGTCATCTGCCTTAATTTCTTGTCCTGCCAAAGACTGTGTAGAAATGCTCTTTATGATGCTTTAGACTAGATACCTTTATCATCTCTCCCAAGAGTCTCCCTTTCTAGGCATACAAAGAGTCTACTTTGCTTAGTTTCTTTTTAATGGAAATCTCTCTGTTCCTCTGATCATTCTTGTTGCTCTTTTATGAACCTTTTGAAAAAGCAATCTGGAAGATGTGGATGCACCACACATTTATACACTGGCATAAGTATTCTGTACTTATCTTCTATCCCTTTCCTACTTATTCCTAATGTTTATCTAACACCACTAACCAACAAGCAGATTCTTTCATGGACCTGTCTTCTATAATCCCAAGATGTCATTCCTTGGTGGCAAGACAGCTGAAAGCCCATAATTTTATTTGTGAAGGTTTGATTATTTCCAGATGCATCACTTTAACTCTTAGCTAAACTGAATTTCATGGGCTATGTAAGGACTACTTAGTCCTTAGTTTCATAAGATCCCACAGCCAGTCCTGCTAAGTGTCATCTTTATTGTCCTGAAAAACCTGGTATCATCAACAGACTCCCACCTCAGTAGTTGCTTTCTTTCTCTTTCCTTATGAATCAAATAAGTTTTTACATCTCTAAGCATAACCTCCTCTTTCCAACAGATTCCAAGATTTCTTTCTCCATGGTGCTGCCTCCTTCATTTCAACTTGCTAGAGAGACAATAGGCAGTTTTAAATCTCTATGTCTTTTAACAACACCCAAGTATTTCTGTCTCTGATGGATGTAACACAGGAGACAATAAGGTTTTCAAATCACATCTTGTAGAAAGATGCCAGTCAGAACTCTCCAGTTTTCTTGGCATTGCACACGCAGTGCAGTGCTTAGAAACTAATTCTCTTCTCGGTTCAACATCCGAGGTCAGTGACAAACACAGCTTTGAAAGAAGGGTACATTTGAATCCACTCTTCTTGTCAGACAAATAACAACAGTAAAGTGATGCATCTTTAACAAAACCCTCTAATAAAGGTTTTAAAGCATGGTGATCATGGGAATTAGAGCTTGGGAGGACATACAAAATGAGGATCCAACTTAATCTAATTAGGGCTCTAACACACAGAAGTTAACACTTCTCCTGGCAGAACTAGTTAAGAAATGAAATATTCTTCCAAAGAAAGAAAAAGAAAATTTTGAAGTGCTTTGGAAAGTTTGGAGTTGAATTAGTTCTAGCATAGTGTTGCTGAAATTTTTAAAACTACTTCTTGAACAAGCCAAAAAATGTTATAGAAATGGCTGTGTGGAAATGGCATTTTAATAATGATAAATTAGCAGCACCTCTGAGATTGTTTTTCCATTAAAAAAAGTACAAAATGAAAACATAAGCACTGTTTTGTTGAAGAATCTGTGTCTGCCTTTGAGGTATCTGGCAGAATAGTTTAAAGGATTGGGAATGAAATCTGTCCTTAGTCCTCATCAACATATTTACATTTACAGATACAGAGAGTCTCGCAGAAGCCAAGGGTTACTTTATCCTTCCTCTAGTCAGTGCCAATATAACACAAACCGGCATCACATTTTAACTATTTCCCCACTTGAGAAACTGACATGAGAAAATTTCTAATGAATAGGGGCTGGATGACAGTATTGAGTATTATACTGAGTAAGCTGAAGAATTCAACAATTTGGAAAAGGGAAAATCCATACGATTGAACAGAAAATATAATTACAAGAACAAAAAGAAATAACAGTCAGCTGGACAAGTAAGACAGACACTGAAGGTAAATGAAGAATTTAAGTTATTCTAGGAAGGGGTGAAATGAGAGAGGCCACCTCTAGAATTCATATCAATGTCAACGATTCATAGAATAAAAGGGTCTCCAATGGGACTTCAGGTGGTCATGTTATTTCCTGTTTCTCACACAGTTTGTGAGCAGTGGATTAGTTGAGGGTCCATGTAATATGGATGTAATTCTCCCCCTGTACTTGGCACTGGTGAGGCTTCATCTTGAGTACTGTATGCAGTTCTGGACCCCTCACTTCAAGAACGATATTGGGGTGCTGGAGGGGGTCCAGAGGAGAGCAACAAGGCTGGTGAAGGGACTGGAGGGAAGGTGTTATGAGGAGAGGCTGAGGTTGTTGGAGAAGAGGCTGGGGTTGTTGGAGAAGAGAAGACTCGGAGTGGGACCTTATCACTCTCTACAACTACCCGAAAGGAAGCTGTAGTCAGGTGGGGGTTGGGCTTTTCTCCCAGGCAACTAGTGACAGGATGAGAGGGCATGGCCTGAAGCTACACCAGGGGAGGTTTAGGTTGGATCTTAGGAAGCACTTCTTCACAGAAAGAGTGATTAGACACGGGAATGGACTGCCCAGGAAGGTGGTGGAGTTGCCATACCTGGAAGTGTTTAAGGAAAGATTGGATGTGGTGCTTAGTGACATGGTCTAGAGAGATCTTATTGTGGCCTTTCAGTAGTTAAAGGGGCCTGTCAGAAAGATGGGGACAGACTTTTTATCAAGGCCTGTTGTGATAAGACAAGGGGTGATGCTTTTAAACGAATGAGGGAGATTTAGACTAGAGAGAAGGAAGACATTTTTTACACTGAGGATTGTGAGACCCTGGCCCAGATGGCCCAGCAAGGTGGTAGATGCCCCATCCCTGGAACTATTCCAGGTGAGGGTTGGTCAGGGCTCTGAGCGACCTGCTCTAGTTGCAGTTGTTCCTTCTCCCTGCAGTGGTGTTGGACTAGATGACCTTGAAACATCCCTTCCAACCCAAACCATTCTGTGATTCTGTGATATGTATTCTTGTAATTTATATTATTTAGGCTAGTCATCTGCTCACAGCTGACATTTTTTTTTAAAGTAAAATATTACATATTGTAGGTATTAGGTACCTCTTAACTTTCAGCCTTATCTGTAAATGACATCACTTCCTTCTGCTGACTAGTAACCCTAGAAAACTTGTTTTCCCTTTTTGCTTTGAATGCCCATACAGTGCAGTTTCATGCATCTTGCTGGTCACAACTTATTTTTGTGTCTTGATTACTTGAATTCTATCTATGCAGGCTCATGATAGTCCTCTAGGCTTGTCATTAATAATCTGATTCCTGTAAAATTAATTTTTGAGTCTTTGCTTAAGGCTGGCATGTTAAGAAAAGATGTTTCTTGATACACAGCCTGTCATCCCTTTCAGTGGCATAGTTCCTGCTTGTGCCTTTGGTATCTGTTCTTTGAGAACCGCTATCACCATGTCTTTACTAGTAATTTTTCTATTCTCCTTTATATAAACGCAGCCATTTTATATGAAATGGCAATTGCTTAGATTTGTATAAAGTCCCATGAAATACACCGATCCAATCTCTTATTTCTTAATGCTTGTCACATCCCACTAACAGCCAATGCTCAGTCATTCCATAGCCTACTGTAAGACTCAGGACAGGAGGTTCTCAACAGAATAAAGGAATTAGGTACTTTATTCCTATTGAATTTCATCTAAGTGATAATTGAATTGAAAGTCAATGGGAACTGGGAGCACAAAACCCTGCTCGGTGTCTAAAATCTCTTACAGAGTGAGGTTTTCAGCTGCTTTTCCCTCCCTGAGGAACAGGCATGAGTAGAAGGGCTGAGAAGGACCTGTCATGCAAAGGAAACATTTCCAGGAGCAGGAAAGCTTGTAGATCATAGCTCAGGCAATGGGCCTGACCTCTCATTCTCTCCCATATTATAAAACCTCTGTAATTTTCTACTAGTACATTTAGCCCGACTCATTTCCCAAATCAACAGCCCCAGCAGTCAGTTGCCAGATACATTTAACAAAAGAGTAAGGACAAAGGCAGTATGCACAAAGAGTGCAGCTGACAAACTGGAGACCAGCTCATTGAGTGACTCATTCTCTGAGAAGGCAAGCTCCTACGCTTTCAGTGAAGGTCCTCAGCATGTCAGGGCTGAGATCTGCTCCTGGGCGCATACAAAAGCTGACTTGAGCCAACCTGCACCACAGCTACACACACCTGACCTTTGTGAAGATGGTGAGGTGGTTTTTTGGTTTTGTTCCCCCCTCTCCCTCCCCACAGAGATCTCATAAGCTCAGAAAACAGAATAATAGAAAATGAGAAGCCAAAACCAGTTGTTCTTAGGTGTGCATATATATATGAAATATAGTACTTATAATGTTATTTCCATAACTTATGTCACAGAGCTACCTTCTACCTGAGCTCTACTAACACGCTGCCTGATTTTCTAGAACAGCAATGAAACCAACAGCTGAGCCAAGCTTCTTCAGTAGGGTGATGCCATCAGCCAATGGGGCTCAGGAGCTGGACAGTTGTGGGGGTTAAGCATTAAGGTCTGATCATCGTCCCACTGAAATCAGAGAACTGTAATACTGATGGTAATAAGAACAGATCCTGCACCTGGTGAGTTTGTTTAAAATTCACTTTGTGGAGAAGGAAGTTATCAAGAGGTGAAGGACAATCTAAAAAGAGTGTGAAATTCAGAAAGGAGTTATGAACTAGTCACCATTTAAAAAAGCTGTTGCAATATACTGAGAAGGGATATCTTAAATATATTCCAAACACACTGCCATAGTAGTAACCAACACCAAGATGTAATGTTGTCACTCAGCCCTTTTATGCCTCCATTTTCTCATATGAAAAATGGCACTTGGAAATGTTAGTTACAGGCAAATAATTAATAGGCATAGTAGTGTTCAGAAAACACATTTGGAGGGAAAGAGGAAAACACTTCTATAAAATTATTCTATGGTAAAAAATTATGAAAGCTAGGAACGGATCTTCACAATTAAGCAATCTGACTGATTCACTCTTAAAGTTGACAGCCCAACCATGTTTGTGTAAGCACTTAACCTGAAGTCCATAATATAATGACCAAAGACTTACAAATTAAGATGGGGTAGTCTCTGTACAGTGTTGAATTTTCTTGGTCACTGAAGACAAACAGAACTAAAAACAATGGAAAAAACCAACAGCTAAAGTGCATTTGGAGTGTGTATTGTTCAGTGCCATTACTGGTTATCTGTTAAACCACAAGTGGTCAAAAATTTCAATTGCTCTTGTGCTTTCTTAAATTCTTTAGACCAAGACACAATTAGTTATCATCTTCTATTTCGCTGCACTTGAACGTGTTACCATTTTGTTTGTTTCTCTGATGAACAATCAAGAAATTAGCTGATATTAATATATGGTGTCAAACCAGGACATATGGACAATTATTCCACATTAATTCCCATCTAAAGCATCATCAGTGCATCCTTGGACAATGTGTTTCTGGGTAACCAGATTAGATTTTGACCTACACTATGCTATCATTTTCCTGGTGTAACAAACAACACTATCGCATCATTTCCCGTGTACGCTATCAAAAGATCTACAAGAGAAGCTACTAATTTGTTGCTCTATGTAGACTTCCAGTTCAAATGACCTATTATGGAATTCAACAGCACTGCTGACATCTTTAAAGAAAGCTCTTTCTCTTTCTAGCCAAAGAAAGCTATTGAGTGACAGCCATCAGTCAACTGGTAAAGATGAGCGATAAATACAAAAACAAGAGGTACCTGATTGAAGTGGGCAATGTGCTAATCTTGTCATCACATTTACAGCCCTGCTACTATATTTCTTGCCATTAATACAGCCAAAGAGTATTTAACTGCTGAATAGAATATTCTGCTATCATGTGCCTAAAGCCACCTTCAGGGATTCCCATAGTACCACAGGGCAGAGGCAGAGAGAATGAAGAAGAAATGACAATGAATGTGGATTTGTAATATTTCACATCGCATATGAAGATTAGATCACACATTTACTTTTTCACAACTACAAAAGACAACATCCAAAATATAGAGTTATCCAAGCAGAAACCAGAAACTGCTGACTCTTATGAAAACAAAAACTCTCACAAACAAAACACACTAGTTATGGTTGAATGCCTGATGTTCCTATTACTTTGGCAACTGCTTGCAGTACTATCTAATTATACTGCATTTTAGTTTTCAGTGAGGTTTGACTGAGTACTGTCTTCACATATGCGGCAAAATTACCAGCTTTTCCGGAGATAAGAGAAAAAAAAAAAAATTTTGCATAACTATCTCTTCTTCTAAACTTCAGTCAAACTTATACCAGATTTTTATTCTCTCAGGATAGCAGGAAATATCAGCTAAAGGCTCAGTGATAACTATTGAAAAAGCTGGTTATATATGAAAAGCCCTGACTTTTGTATGTTATTTTTGAATTACAATTTTTGTTTCATTATTAATGCTTATCTTGCAATACCAGATATTTAACAAGTTTACATATATGTAATCATTTATTAAATCTTAGTAATATCAAAAGAGATTATTTTTACATTGAATGTCTCAGGGAGTTTAACTAATTACCTTTTAGTCTAATGATGTAACAAACAGAATTTGTATTGCAATTTATTTTGGAAAATGCTGGATAGATAAAAGCAAAGGTCAAAAGTCATAGTGGATAATAGCTGATGGTTTTGATAATGCTAATTATATATTAGTAAAGAATAAAGGTAGAAAGGGAAATATGAGCATTAAAAGAAAGATAAACATCCCAATGCTGAATTTAAAATGAAAAAAAGAAAAAAAACTTTAAATGTCTTTGTAGCTCTCTGTCATAAACCGAAGACATAATGAAGCCTGAATTAAAAATGTCAGTTTCTGTGAATGTTGATAACTTGGTTCTTTGTTGTACAAGTCAAAATGTGTCTGTTTGATGGGTTAAAATGACAGTCTGCAAATGGGAGAAGCTAGAGCTAAAAAAAGAAGACCCCCCCACTTCCCAAAAGACTTATAAAAAGTAGGCCCGTAATGCAGTACTTTAAGGAGAAGACCTGTAGGGTAGAAGAGCCAGTATCTTTAGGAAGTAACCAAGCAGCACTAAAAGGCAATGTCCACGGCCAATCAAAACTATTTCTCTAGCTGCTGGGGCTCTTGCATCTCTGTCTTCACACTAGACTGGAAACCCTTTGTACTAATTGCCAGACTGTACCAGATTTTCTGGTTCAGTTCCATCCCATAATTGACCGACAATGATGGGCAAGGAAGGGGAAAAATTCAGGCTCACCACTGCAAGCAGAGGGTCAGAAATGGTTTCATAGGGAGCACATCACTGCTTGGCACTAAATGCAGGGTTAAGCAAGCATCATCTGTACTTTCTTCTAATTCTTAGGTTAAAAGGGGGATGGGAAAAACATTCACACTGGAGTAAAGAGAAGATTTTGAAAGCTGGCATATCTCCTGCAAACATGTTCCACAGAGACATGAAAAAGACTGGAGGATTTTTGGAAGTTGGTCTCTAATCGCAGTATCAGTATATTACTTATATTAAAATAAATAAAGCTGTTGTGAAATTCTGTTACTTCATAAAAAAAAAATCCTCCCACATTTACAGCAAGCTTAAAAGTATTTGCCTATAAAGTTACTTTTCCAAGGAATTAAAATAATTCACAATCCTATGTAATGAAAAGATCCAAATAGAAATACAGTTACATAGAAAATAATTTGTAATTTAAAGAGTAGAAATATTTTAACGTAAAATGCATATATTAAAGTTAAGCATTTAACAACACACTTTTCAATTCACAAATAAACACTTACTGGGCATCTAGTCTAGCTCACCGCAGCTTATACATATGTACATTCTTACTGTTGTTAAGATCCTTTGCTTATTGTTAAATTGCTTTAATAAATCAAGCAAAAACTTAATGGAAGAGGAAAAGAAACATAAATTATTTTAGAAATGGAACTAATGACAGAATCTTTCTGATCACAAATCTTATTTACCCTCAGTTGTTCTCTGCCCACTTTATTTCAAGCAAACAGCACCCCCAATAGCATTTCCACAAAACATTAAGACAGTTCTGAGACTAAAGTAAAAAAGAATGAGAAAATGAAAGAAAGAAATTAAAAAAAAAAACAACACCCAAAACAAAAACCAAACCAACAAAAAAGGAGAAAATAATCCAGTGCTTATGGCAAGGCAGTTCAAAATGATACGATTGTCTGTACTCCCCATGTCCTAGAAATATCATGCCCACAGGTCAAACACTTTCCCTTTTACGCTATCTTTGGAGCGTACCTATTTGCAGAATACCTGCCTCTCGAAACACCTCATTGTGCAGGTAATACCTACCTTACTTTCACTAGTTAGTTACAGTTCAGTTTCTATAAGAGGAAAGACACAATTCATTCAAATCCATCCCCTCTCTAACCCCACCACCTCTCACTCCAAGAATGGTTATTTTCCCTGTTAAGCTGAAACCTGCTCCCCTCGCTTGCCCTCTGCAAAATCTCCAAATGAATGATAAGCTGCAAAGTTTCAGAACTAGGCCAATAAAGTTAGCATCTTAAAGCACAGACAGCAGAGGACTTAGGCAAAAGCTTACCTTTCAAACCCTGAACAGAGCTGTCTTTTATGAGGCCTATACAGCTGACAAGTCCTGGGAGTGTCTCAAACACAGGACCCATACAGGTGAAATTCTAATAGGTGGTAAACACCTGAGAACTGGACAAGTAGACTACAAGAAAAAAAGAAATCAAATGAGTAAAAAGTCTTCCCAGAGCCACAGTCAGCTCTTGTGCATGGGGAGT
The DNA here is from genome assembly GCA_024611175.1 of Megaceryle torquata. Lineage (NCBI taxonomy): Eukaryota > Metazoa > Chordata > Aves > Coraciiformes > Cerylidae > Megaceryle > Megaceryle torquata. Next base: position 37,216 of record JANIJG010012271.1, read on the forward strand.
TACGAATGCACTGGATACAACTTTTTCCCCAAAGATGTAGGTTTTTTTTTTTTTTTTTTTTTTTTTTTTTAGTGAAGCTAGATTAGTTCATACAAAACTCAACAATACAGCACTGAAACCCATTGTTGATATTCAACATTTTTCACATAGCGGAACAGAATAGACAATACGGTATCTAGGAAACCATGGGCTGGATTACAAACTGATGATATCTCATCCTTCTGGAGGGCCTGTAATCCTTTTTATTACCTACCACAGAAGGGGGAAAGAAAACCCAAAACAAAACACCACAGCATAAACCACCCTGTATCGATAATGTTTGAACTCTTTTCATAAATAAATGAATTTAATCTTTTTCCTGCTTCTGTCCTAAGCTTAACCCCCCCCCCCCAATATGCATATATAATGAACATGCCTTTCACACAACTTAAATAATTGTTAAATGCACAGCATTCATGCCGTGCCATGAGGTTCACTTTAAAAACAATTTCCACATTATGTATTTAAAAACAGTATTATGTCTGGTTTCATACTACATTTCTTACAACACTTTTTAACTTAATAATGCCTCTTTCTTTCTGTAACAACAAAAATCAAAATCTCCTTCACACATAAAGTTATAAGTGCAGTTAATGTGGGGCATACAACAATATTTGAAATAATTTATGTTTGCTGATTTTCTACAAATAATTCTTCCATTTTCAAACCCCCATTTACACAATCCATATAGATGCATCACATCACATCTTCAGTTCTCAACATGCTCAGTTCAATGCTTGTTTAATGCTCCTTCAGTGTAAACTCCTCTTTGTCTATTTTTGCAGCACATACATTTCACACAAACACAAAATATACAGCACTTATAGGGGATCCAGTTACACCTGCACAGATTATTTTCTTATGTTCCAATCTCACTCCATTTCTACAGACTCCAGTTCCCATGTTTTCCTTAAAACCCCAAATAGTCTAGGTAGCCACAGAAGTGATTGTTCCTACCAGTTTCTTTTCATCACTTCTGCAATTGACCAATTGACAACTGATTGATGGTTATCTTTTCACTTCCACAATGAAAGAAATTACCATCACTATAGCTATGTACAGTAAATGCCTCCAGAGTAAATTACATGATTCTAAAATTCTCCTTAGCTCACTTAGTAAAACATCAACACAAAAAGTTTCTTTTTTGCCTCTCTTCCTGTACCGCAGATTTGGCCTTTCCTGTCAGCTTCAGAAAAGAACTTGACAGCTTCTTTAAAAAGAGGAGTATAAAAGAACTTGAATAAGGGATGGCACAGGGCCGGGCTAAGGCTTCCATTCTCTGCAAGTGGCTATTCTTTGCACTGAAAAAAAAATTAGGCATGTGAGCACAGATAAGCCACATAAGAATACCCCAAAGAATATTCCCAGTGACCTTGAGATTTTGCTGCAATTCCGTATCCATTCTCTCCTGGAACAGCTTCATGAATTCTGAACTTCAGAATGACTAACTTATTTCCAGAATGTGCAATTTATTCCTTGTAGGGGGAAAAACACTCCCACAAAATTAGGAAGAAAAAGCATTTGTCACTACAAAATAAAATAAATTTGTCCTTGCATTTTTTTATTATTAATAACAATTTGGCTCCGTTCCCATAGCTGGTGTTAGCAATGTTGAGGTGGAAAAGAGATGCAATTCTATCTAAAACCAAACCCCTCATACTTTTATCAGAATTTTTAGCTCCTGCATGAAAAGATAGTGAAAACTTCTGATTGCTGTACAATTATGGGCAATTTTCAGAGCATTAAATATACTGTTGAGAAAGAAAATGATTTATTAGGTTTTGTTCCTTCTTGGAGAGCACTTCAAAATAAAAACAAAAATAAACATATTTCTTTTATTTAACTAAATACTGAAGTAGAAATCTAACTCAATTTTGGTCTGGCCAAAAGATTTTATAATGCTATAAAAGCCTGTTTACAGTTCGAGATACAACTGCTAGGAGATCATCTCCTGTTCAAATGACGTCCTTTAAAATTTGCATTCCTATCTGCAGGCTGGTGATCTCTATGAGCTTTGCCACTTCAGGTCATCAGTATCATGAGGTCATCAGTATCATGAACTTTTAAATATAAGTTTTCCTGTATTTGGTTATAAGCAAACATCAGGACCATCTAGTCTTCTCTTCAAGTCCTCTTCACTAATATAACCAGGAAAGGAGCTTTCTTGTAATTTATGTTGTGCTACCTTTGATGGATCCTTCCTAAAGCGGTGGACCCGTAACGGAGGTTATTTTACTCTCCTTGGTATCAGACATCGGTCATGACAGTTCTAAACAGAAGGATATATAGTAGAACAAACACTTTTCAAACATTCTTTTCCGTTATTTTTTCCCTTCTGAATCTATCAGCAAGGTTACTTCTGGATATCTCTACCTTGTACTAGTATCCAAAAGAGATGGGTAAAAAAGAATCAGAAGAGATTTGATCTGAAAAACCTACCCTCCATCAAAAGACTAAAGCTCACCTAAAAGAAGACTCACCATGGTTTGCAATTACCTGCTACTGAAAAAACTACTGAGAGTAAAGAACCCTTTATTATGAGGGGAAAGAAAGGTAAAAGTACAGAAGATAGTGCCTCTCAGTTGTTTTATGACAACTGTAGAAGAACTAGTAAGGGAATTCCTGATAGAAAATTCATATTGTTCATATCTTCCATTGTTACTTTTCCAAAGAATTCTATGCCCACGTACCAATATCCAGTGAGAAATAGCTGGTATTAAAATCAGCAAAATACAGAGTTAGTGTATTGCTGTACTAACTAGATGAAAGGAAGACGGCTGCTAATAATGTATATAAACGTGATTTGGAACGGGACAACAGAGAACAAAAAGGAAATACATAACTACTTCCCAGGAGAGGTGAAGGAGACAGTAGGGGCTATATATATAAAACCACCTCTTGTTTCAGTCTCTTGTCTCTGGGTGCAGGCTTTTAAGTATTTGTATACTATAGGATCTCTGCCTTTTTGTTCCCAAGCATTCAAGTACTCCACAATATAACAAGAGTTTTGAATAGAAGCCAGAAAACCTTTGTTTCCTTTAGGATGCTTCACTGGGTTTCATGATTGATATAAAACATATACGTGTCCTATAAATCACATAGTCCATGTATGGAAATTAAATATATAATGTTTGGGTGTTAATTTTGAAAAAAACAAAACCAAAAAACCCCATACAACCCATCAAACAAACAAAAGCTTTATTAGGCCCAACATAGGTTGATGTTCATTTAGACAATTCAAGGGTTCTGGTCATTTCCAAGTGTTGTATGAACAGCAACTGTGTCTTTGTGAAGTAGATAAGTAACTTATACAATAACTGCTCCTAGAAGCATACCAGAAACTACTTCATGTAAATTGGATAACTAAACAACAACAGAGCTTTCCATAAAGGACCTAAAGTCAAAAGCAGCTTTGAGAAGCCAAGGCATTGCTCTCTGTAAATGTAAAGGATTTTATCATAAACATTATTATGAAAGAGTCTATCAATCTAAATAAACCCCTTTACTGACAGTCATCAATAAGATTTTTAAATGTTTTTTAGGTATCAACTCAATCAATACAATACAGACTAATGGAGAGACTTTCAGTATAATCTCCGTGAAGGCCTATGAATTTCAGACGGTAGTCACAGCTCTTATTTTAAGACCAAGTCATTTTTAATCATACTGACGTACTTGAAAATTAATATACACTTAAACTCTCTTCTCCATGTCACCATCTCCATCAAACCAAATGTATTTATTCTGCTCCTTCTCTGTGCTGTGTTTGAGAGTATGAACAAGTAGAGTCTGTGTAGCAAGGACTTAACCAGTGACACTGTCAGTAAAGAGGAGAGGGAATATCTTCAGGACTGCTGCAGATTGTTTGAAAATTTAACAGCCTACAGGGTTTGGTGCTTTCAGGGAAAGTAGTGCTGTTGCTGTTTAACACAATAGACCCCATTTGGTCTCATGACTTAATACAGGTTCTTAAAGACTAACAGTCTTTGCTACACAGATGATGAAATCAAGGACTGCTTAGACAGTAAGAAAATATGAGTTCAGCATATTATTCCGAGGCAATAATACTTAAAACATTGAGACATGTTAGAGGATAGAACAAAAATATTTACAAATGTCACTTATTCAAAATTCCTTCTAAACATGAGTTCAGAATCTGCCATTACTCCCCTATAGAAGAGCTACAGTCTTTGAGACCAGCAAACCTAAATTTTTGTATGCAATCTATTAAAAAAACCCCACACCATAAAAGACAGATGAATGCGAGTGCTGACATTGCACCCTACAAAGGAGACTGTGAGGTATCAAGTGCTGAACAGCAACAATCTTAACACTGAACCTGAACTGAACCCTGGTGTTTTTGTTTGGGGAGTAACCTATTAGAAGCCAATCAAAAGCAGGACAATGTGTTCAGAGTGTCAGAATGCCCTTTTTAATGAGAAGCAAAATTTTTCTGATGTACCAAAGGAGGGGGAACAAAAATGTATAGAAGCAGAAAACCTGAGCACTTTCCTCCTAACCTCTGAATTTCCCAAGCAAGTTCACGTGAGCTCTGAATCTGAGGACGTGCATGTTGAGGAGGTGCATAACTTTGGCAACGTATCAAACAAGACCCAACAATGTAGGGAACCAGAACAATTTGAACAGTTTGTCCATGGAAGTAATCTGTGAAAAAGAGCAGCAAGGAGAAAAATCAGGGGAGTTCTGAGCTAGAGGAAGCATTCCACAAATTGAAATAGCATTACCATTGTGTACCCCATAGAGAAGTACAGCTACATATGTGACCTGAATACCTGGATGTAACCAGTAGCCAGTACCAAGACAGAGATTTTCAAAAAGAACAAAACTGACAAGGACAGGGTCACATGAACTTTGAATTTCTCTAAAAGAAGGGTTTTGAGGAGGTGCCAAATACAGAGAAGGATCAGCCAGTGGAAGCACAACTTCACCCTCTGTGAGCCCTGACAAGTAAATAAACAGAAAGAAGGTCCTATCTGTGAAAAAAAAAAGATAACTAATGGGACAGAATCACTTCCAGCTCTGGAAGAAGAAATAAGAATTAGTATTTCTTCTGAAATACAAATTATTTGAAAAATTACACAAGCGCAATGTCAAGATCACGGAAAGTAAAATAAGTTGCAACCAATAATTCTGACATATTACACCATATGATTCTATTCTTTCCTTGGGCAATAAAACCCAGTGTTAACAAATCCATACTGCAGGCTTTAGGCGGAGATGTGTTTCTGCTCTGGATAATTAAAATGACTTGTCTGAAATTAAGTGGATGAAAAAGTGATCTGATTTTACTGAGCAACTGTGAATTCCATTGCTCTCAATTCAAAGCATATATGCAATTTAAAACCTAAAATTAGACACTTTAATCCATATTTAAGAATCAAAATAAGCAGTATGGGGTCTGAGGAAAGCAAGCTCTAAGAACAGTTGTTATTATTTATAAACACATTCCACAGGGATGAAGCAGAAAATTAATAAACTAACATTGCTGAACATTGAAATGGAGATCTGAGGCTTGATCCAGCACCTAAGATATTAGAGACTTTGCCATACACAGAGGCATAAAGAGGTCTGCTGAGCACTCTTTGCCCTTTGCTTTAGGATGAAAAAATGGCAAAAAGACAGCAGAACACAGGTATCTTCCCTGATTGTGATATTTCATCAAATGGATAAACCATTTCCCTGCAACTTGTCCTGTGGTAACTAAGCCCTACACAGTGCATGGTACGCGTGGGATGGTTAAATGCATCTGCACATTCTATAAAGCAAAAGGATAATTAATATTTCTGTTGTGTATCTTGAAAATGAAGTTTTATACTGTTAATACCACTTAATGTATAAAAAAATAAGGTGTCATAGAACGTTAATCCAGACACCTGACAGGTGGTAAAAATGATGTAAAGGGGATGTGTGCTTTTATCAAAAATAGCACTTCATCAGTCTCTTCTTAATACATAATACTAAACAAATTATTGAACAATCTAATGCACGGTTTCCTTTACATAGCTGAAGCAATTCACACAGCTTGGTTCACAAAACAAAACAAAAGAAGATAGAGAATAATTTTATGTTTTCACAGACTTTGCACTAAATGCAAGCTCATTTGAGGTTTTTTTGGGAGCATTTTGCATTCTTGGAGTACACAAACAGTGGCTATAACGTACGATGTAAGCGTACCGTACAAAGTGTTTGTTATAGCCATTTCTCTTTAGCTGCTACAAGAAAACCCCTTTGAGGCTAGATAAAAGTTTGCCAAAAATAATATTCAAATATCCTTTTAATCAAAACAAGATAAAGAGGAGATTAGTGCCACCAGTGTCAACACCACCACTTCCAAAACATATGCTCAAATAAAACATGAAAGCTTTAGGGGATTGGTTTTGCAAGCTTCAGTAGCTTGCACTTCCTCTCTCTTCCAACTCTATGTATTATTAAAATGCATCAGCTGATGATCTGTGTTAATGACAAGCTCCATCCTCAAAGGACTCTAATTCATTAAAGGAGACTATCAACCTGTAATTCTCAGAATTTAAAACAAAATATTTATATTATTAATTATGAATTTTATTTCAATATAGAAGCCTAGATTCTTTTAATGTCCTTTAAAATAACACAATGAAAGATGCTTATCTCAAGAAAAAAACAACCATAAATATCTAGCAAAATTTATTTCCCAATGAGACCTAACAGCATGAGGGCTTTTTCTCCACAAAATATCCATTTTTCATGACTATTGTACATAGTTAAAATTGATTTTTTTTCTTTGACTCTAAATCTTGCTGCTTCCCCCCCCCAGTTGAATAACAATTATAAATTAATTTTTTTTTCCTATTACTTGCAACATGTGTAACTTTCAGGTTCTTGAAGAGAATGTAGGGCATTCATTTGTCATGAAAATTATTTGAAATATTGAAATTACCATTACTACTTTTGCTTTGGCAAAATTTAATCTGCATAAAATCTAAGGACTGGATATAAAAAATCCAAATAAAAACCACCCAACTTGGTTTCTGATTTAGTGAGGGAAAACAAATTGACATTAATTCAACTCAGTGCTTGGTGAATCTACCAGGAGCTGATTTACAGAGCACACCTTGCACATCTATTGTCAGTAGAACATTTTCACAAAAGTGCCAATTCGGTTCAAAATATGCATTGTCCTATCCAATGGTTTTATTATATACATTTGTCCACCAAAGGCTGTAGATAAAAATGAAGTAAACACTTAAATATGGAGAACATTTGGGGATGTAAGTGTCCTTAAAATTCATAGTTAACTGCTTAGACCAGGAGTGTGTGGTAGTTGACTGTTGTGTGTTTTGCAGCTGTGAAATCCTTTACACCCCATTGCAGAGGGCAAAGGCGTCCTGGAAGGCTGAACTTTTTTCAAGAAGGAGCTCTTAAAGGCACAGGAGAAGCTGTCCCCATGTGTCATAAGACAAACTGGCTGGGAAAATGACCGGCCTGGCTGAACATGGAGCTTTTGATGTGACTTAGGAGAAAGAGGAGAGTCTACCACCTTTGGAAGAAGGGGCAGGCTACTCAGGAAGAGTATAGGGACTTACTTAGGTTGTGTAGAAAGAACATTAGAGGGGCAAAAGCTCAGCTAGAACTCAGCCTAGCCACTGCTGCAAGAGATAATAAAAAAGTGTTTTTACAAATATATAAACAACAAAAAAAAAACCAGGGAAAATCTCCACCTTTTATTGGATGAGAGGGGGAATGTTGTTAGCAAGGATGAGGAAAAGACTGAGGAACTTAATGCATTCTTCAACTCAGTCTTTAATAGTCAGACCAGTTATCCTCATGGTATTCAGTCCCCTGAGCTGAAAGATAGGGATGGAGATCAGAATAATCCCCTCCCAATCCAGGAAACAGTAGTGAAAGACCTGCTAAGCCAACTGGACACCCATAAGTCTATGGGTGGGATCCACCTGAAGGTGCTGAGGGAGCTGGTAGAGGAACTTGCCAAGCCTCTCTCCATCATTTATCAGCAAACCTGGTCAACTGGGGAAGTCCCAGATGACTGGAGACTTGCCAACATGACACCCATTCTACAAGAAGGGTAGGAAGGAAGATCCAGGAACTACAGGCCTGTCAGCCTGACCGTGGATCCAGGGAAGATTATGGAACAGTTCATCATGAGGGTGATCACGTGGCAAGTGAAGGACAACAGGGGGATGAGGTCCAGCCAACATGGGTTCATGAAGGGCAACTCTTGTTTAACCAACCTGGTCTCCTAGGATCAGGTGACCCACCTAGTGGATGCGGGAAGAGTGGTGGATGATGTCTACCTGGACTTCAGTAAGGCATTTGCCACTGTTTCCCACAGCATTCTGCTGGAGAAGTTGGTGACTCATGGCTTGGACAGGCAGACTCTTTGCTGGGTTAGAAACTGGCTGGATGGCTGGGCCCAGAGAGTGGTGGTAAATGGATTTAAGTCCAGTTGGTGACCAGTCACAAGCAGTGTCCCTCAGGGCTCAGTTCTGGGACCAGTTTTGTTTAATATCTTTATTGATGACCTGGATGAGGGGATCAAATGTGCCCTTAATAAATTTGCAGATGACATGAAATTAAGTGGGAGTGTCGATCTGCTTGGGGGTAGGAAGGCTCTGCAGAGGGATTTGGAGAGGTTGGAGTGATGGGCTTAGGTCAGTGGGATGAGGTTCAACAAGGCCAAGTGCCAGGTCATGCACTTCAGTCACATAAACCCCAGGCAATGCTACAGGCTTGGGGAGGAGTGGCTGGAAAGCTGCCCAGCAGAAAGGGACCTGGGGGTGCTGGTGGACAGACAGCTGAACATGAGCTGGCCAGGTGGTCAAGAAGGCCAATGGCATCCTGGCCTGTATCAGAAACTGTGTGGCCAGCAGGAGTAGAGAGGTGTCTGTACCCCTGTACTCAGCGCTCATGAGACTGCACCTTGAGTAGTGTGTCCAGTTTTGGGCACCACAGTACAAGAAGGACCTTGAGGTGCTGGAGCAGGTACAGAGAAGGGCAATGAAGCTGGTGAGGGGTCTGGAAAGCATGCCTGATGAGGAGAGGCTGAGGGAACTGGGGCTGTTTAGTCTAGAGAAGAG
>JANIJG010012271.1:46449-62788 GCA_024611175.1 Megaceryle torquata
GTCTCTTCTCCCAAATTACTAATGATAAAATGAGAGGAAATGGCCTCAAGTTGCGTCAGGGGAGGTTTAGATTAGATGTTAGGAAGAAACTCTTCACTGAGAGAGTGGTTAGGCACTGAAACAGGCTGCCCAGGGAGGTAGTGGAGTCATCATCCCTGGAGGTGTTTAAAAAACGAGTGGACGTAGCACTTGAGGCTGTGGTCTAATGGACAGAGAGATGTTAGGGTGAAGGTTGGACTTGATGATCCTAGAGGTCCTTTCCAACCCTAAAGATTCTATTCTAGTCTATGATTTTTACTCGGGGAATTCAACCCAATGGGTTCCACAATGGGTTCAGTGTGTTCCACAGTGTCCCCACACTGCCTGCTGCCCACAGCCAGGCAGCAACCAGGGACCGCACAGAGCTATTAGCTTAGGAGAAGGGAAGGAAATTATCATTCACACAAATTCCCAGCAAAGCAAATGAATGAATGAAGAAGAAGGATATAACTTAAGCCCAAGGGTCTTTTCTGAATGTCTTCCCTTAGACAAAACTGCCATTTCCTTCCAAGTCCTTTTATCCAATGGAGGACCTAATCAAGCCATCACACTGTGCTTGTCTTAGTCACTACTCCACATCTGTCACTGTCATTTTTACTCCATAGATCCATATTGTGGGTGTTCTCTTCACATGCCCAGTGTGATTACCATTGTTCTAGGAGGGGCCATGGCTGGGGTTCTGCCCAACTGCTGAAAATCCACATTTTGGGACAGTACCCAGTAATGGGAGCCAATAACACAAAGCTGAAACTGTGAGCATCAGCCACACCAATTCCTCTGACACTTCGGACAAATGCAATGATGAAACCAGCTTATTGAAAAACACAACCATGGGAAAGCAAAACTAGAATACTAAAGAACTTTAAAAATACAAATGTTCTGTTTCTACAGTGCTCTGAAATTTCATGAAAATATAAAGTTTGGACATGCATCATTTAATCAGATGCTTCCTTCAGGTATCTGTCACCTCAGTACCATTTAAATAAAATAAATCAGTGATTTCATGATGGCATTTGAAGTAGAAGAGCTTGCACTCTTTATAAATAGGCTTACAGATACCTTACACTGAAAATCTGGCATATATTTAAAAGAGTTGTATTAAACAAAAATAAATAGTCTTCAAAAAAACTTACAGTCTTCACAGGAATCTTTACAGATTTCATACATATTTAGTGAATAAGCACAACATTTTAAGCCACTTTATTCTTTCCTGTGACCATTTTGTCACTATGGACTTCCAAAGCAATAGTTCAAAATATATAATTCCTGTACTAAATACTTTCTGAAATTCTGAGAAAGTTCTATTCAAGTAATGTAATACATAGGGAAAAGCACGGTATTTGAATACAGCTTCCAATTTTCACTGAATCTGCAGTAAAAAAAATTAACTAGGTTAGCTGCATTCCTGTGTGCAAAAGAGAGATCAATACCTGTGGCTATTATTTTCACAAACACTGACATGGGAGAGAATTCCTTCTTGAAATACGATCTTTTCACTACCTGGTAGTCATCTCCATAAAACTCACTTGTATCAAAGTATGAAACTGATTCTAGTATGGCTTTCCCAGCCAGGAATTATCCATGATTAAGATAATTATAAGGGGAGAACTAAATTCATACTAAACTCCTGGACATATTAAGTCACTGAAAAACTCCCGTTTACTTCTATTTTTTTCAAACTTGTTTTTTTATATTACCAACATTAGTATGAAATACAATTATTAGAAAAAGCTCAAAGTACAAAGCCATCTTTTGAAGAGCACAATTAAAGTAAAACAGACATACCTCTGGAGATGCTGATACAAGGGCAGAATCAAATTACGGAGTTCATGGAAGAAGGTTGAAAAGGTACTTTGCTTCAAAGCAGTGCAACAATGAAACTGTGTATCAATGGCAGCAAATTACTTAAACTCATAGTATACCTGACAATTTATTTCAAGAGCCATGTACTACAAATTTAATGATTTATTGTGCAATATCCCTGAGTTCTAGTTCATCTTCCCACTGTGAAATAACAATTTTCTTCCTATAGTGAACATATAAAGCTCAAAGTTACTTGTTTGTAGGATAAGATTATATGTTTACAAAATCATAGCAGATCATTCATTACTAAAATATCTGTGAAAATGCCTGTAAAATCCAGTAAGTCTAGCAAAACAGCACACATTATATCAGACAAACGTACCATGTGTGTACATAAAAGGACAGACTTAAATAGTTTCCAAATGCTGTGCTCCTTAATTATTCTTCAGCCAATATTTACTACACAGAAGATGGTATCTTGTACTGCCTAGGAAGGTGGTGGAGTCACCATCCCTGGAGATGTTTAAGGAAAGATTGGATGTGGCACTTAGTGACATGTTCTTAGAGAGATCTTATTGTGGCTTTTCAGTACTTAAAGGGGCCTGTCAGAAAGATGGGGACAGACTTTTTATCGGGGCCTGTTGTGATCAGACAAGGAGTGATGCTTTTAAAAAAAAAAAGAGGGAGATTTAGACTAGAGAGAAGGAAGACATTTTTTACACTGAGGATTGTGAGACCCTGGCCCAGGTGGCCCAGCAAGGTGATAGATACCCCATCCCTGGAACTATTCCAGGTGAGATTGGTCAGGGCTCTGAGCAACCTGCTCTGGTTGCAGATGACCCTGCTCCTGCAGGGGGGCTGGACTAGATGACCTTGAAAAAGCCCTTCCAATCCAAGCCATTCTGTGATTCTGTGATCTTAAATGTAGATAGTATGTACTGCTTGGGTTTGGGGTTGAATTGATATTTATTATTTACACAGGATAAACAGTCCCATTGTTCCTGTGCAATGCTTCTGAGAAGAATGAAAAGCTTTGATTTTCCTTTCCAGTACTGAGAAACCAGGCCAATAACTGTCTCCAGAGATTTTTATTTCATCATGGTACTGATGCATCTCTGAGTTTTAGCATGTATTTATGAAGTACACTAAATACTCTCAACTTTTCAGCTCTTAGCTAAAGCTAAGTTAGCAACTTGTCCTAGAAAAGTAAATTTTTGTCTTCACAGTGTCAGAGAGAAACTGGAAAATATAATCACTGAACTCTTTTGCTGTAGAATTTTAAAAGGAAAATAAAAACAAATGTTGTTATAAAAAAATGGTGTTGTTATTAAGTGAAATTATAACTTTGAGAAGCAGTAAGAACTTTTTCACCTTGTACTGGCAGTTCCGCCAACTTTTATAAACAAAAGACATATACACAGTATGATTACTAAAGCAGATATTTTCCCTCACAGTGTAAAAATAAGCTTAGAAATGAATGTCTTTATATAAATTTTCCTGGAGAAAGTTAAAAGCAAAAAATGCTTTTAATCTAAATATGGGATTTCTTTTTAAAGAAATCCATTATTTCTTGTGAAAAAAAGTTCAGAAAAAAATTTTTATATCCTAACTGGAGTTAAACAACTTTAACTAGAATTTGGCTTTCTAGACAGCTTTGCTTTGCTTATTGAAAGTGTGTGCCAGTGCAGAAGCTCAAACAAAACATTTATTTCTCATTACTTCCCAGTACTTTCAATGTTTGCAATTTTTGATTACGAAATTTGTAGATCTTTCATCAAATACTTCACAGCAGATGTACAATAACTTTAATTCATAAAATGACTACTCAGCTAAGTACCATGTTGGGGCTTTTAAAATTTGTATCAGTTATCCATGACCTAAATTATGTTATGCTGGTGTGCACAGTTTGAAAGTGAAAAACTGCACAGATATATGACAGAACTGGGAAACCTTAAAATCAATCAATCACTAGCTTATATCTTACTTTATAAACGTATATAGCTTCCAAGATATTAAAATAATGACTTCGCTTTTCTTTTTACAATTATGCTCTAATCAAGCGTCAAAAGCTACAGATGAGTAATAATATTTTTCTTCATTTAGTAGAAATATAAGAAAGTATGTTTGGAGAATTTAATTTTAAAGAATCTTCTCTATCTTTTGCTTTCATTTATGAGTCTGTATTATTTTATTGGAAAACATTTAAAAACAAGGTCTGTCCTACAATGGTGGTGTTAAGACTGAAAAGTTCAAGAAGTAACACACAGCTCTGAATTATATGCACCATCTCCAAAACCTTGATTCCCAAACTATAGTATTGCCAAACTCTGGATATTACGTGTTACAACTGCGATGCAGTCCTTTACATCCCCGTGGCCAAACTGAAGAGATTTACCAGTGGAAAGAAGTTTTTCAGCTACTTGGATAAGACGTCTCATATTTACCCTGTTTTTAGAAATCAGTATTCCTCAGTCTGTGAACCATTAAAAGCTATTCTGAAGAATTGAAAGCACCCAAACGTTTCCTACATGCCAAAAGGCAACAAGAGGGCTTCTAGCCCTAGCAATTTAAAAAAAAAATGGAAATGCATGCCCCAGTATGAGTTTTAATTATGGTATGGGGGCAATTGACCTTTACCATGCATTTGAGGGGCAACTGTATGAAGGACCCATTTCCCATAAAACCAGCCTCCAAAGATTTCATCAGACAAAATGATAATGAGCTATTCCAGTTGAAATGAGCTGATTAGTTTTCCCCCCAGCTGCTGTTCAATTAATGAACCACTTTTAAAAATTTTGAAATGAAGTTCATGAATCATCTATTTTTATTTTCTTAAATTGAAAACCGATAAATGAATTCAGCCTTTTGGTGACACAAACAAAAATAGTTAGAATTTCAGATCTTGGATAAGTGTTAGCAAATTGAAAAAAACCAAAACCTCACAACAATTTTTAACACAGTGTGAATATTTAGTAGCAAATATTCCTAAAGAACTGTTAAAATACAGATGATTGAAGTTGCAGCCAAAAAAAGGGATGTAAATGACTCTTAAATGAAAGGTTATAGAGCATGAGAGGTGTTTAATCCAAATAACAAACTGTTGTTGTCAATGAAAGATCTGATACAAACCGATTTAGATAATACAGAAAAATGAACACACAATTTGACAGCTACCCTGGATTTACAGAATCATGGGATTAAATGCTTTCCACTTATTCAAAGAGGATTAGTCAAGATACATTTATTTATTTAAAGCAGATCTTTTACAGAACTAAAGAGTTTACAAATGATATGGAGTGATGGAAAATAGAAAATCCATATCAGCTTTAGCTTCTATCATTCAGCCACAGATGCAAAACTGCTTACTATCAAATATGTAATATAGTGCATTAGCAAAATAACAGTAATATTAATAAATTTGGTGTAGTCTTAAACTATTTAGTCAAGGAAAGAGAACATTGTGAGGGCCATTTGCAGAGAAAGCTAATAAAGTGTGAACATACTCATGAAACATCCACAACTAGAGCTGACCTTTGACAAACAGGTGCAAGCCAGGGATAATGCGGGTGGAACTGCTATAGCTACAGTCACTAAGAGAAGGAAGATATTAAGCAGATGAGACTGGAAAGCAGGATTCCTGCATGCAAGTCCAAGAACTGCTCAAGACTCACTACAGGGCACTGATTAAGTCACTTCAGTTTTCAGCTCCAATCTCTGTTAAGTAGAGAAGATTTCTACCTTGCAAGGGACTAAAGTTTTCATGAAATGTCTGATAAGCTTTTTAGTCTTATAATACAAGCTTCTTCTCATAAACAAAATAATAACAGCAACATTGTTTAAAAGTTTCTCCTTGTGCCAGAAACTTGTCAGAGCCTTATTTTTGTTTTTGCTGAAAGATATTTATCAGCTCTGCTTTGGCTCTGAGATTCCTTTTCTTCACCAAAGTGGTGAAAGACAGGCATAATGAAGCAAAAAAAATCAAGATCTTCTGTTTAGTTTTCTGGTGGTTTTGGTGAGAAAATTTGAGTATTAGCAGCCAAGCAAGTGCAATCTTCACAAATATGAAAATAAATGGAAAAGAAACAAGAAAGTCTAACTGGATCACTGAAGTGTTTGCAGATCCACAGTTGAAATTTGCATAGCAATTGTCAGTTTCTGAATTCAATATATTTCATATCACTTTATTTTCATCACTATATTGCTGTGCTTCTAGCACTCCTACTATTACTTCAAGAATTAGGTCACCTTCCTGCATATCAATTCCAGTTACAGCTGTGAAGAGGTTGCACAATTGCAGCTCCTGACAATATTTGACCAACAAGGTAAACTTTCTTCCCTGCAGAAAATCCATGATCCTGTTTCCCTACCAAATCCCAAATCTCCAAAAACTGTGTAAAGCATCAAGACGAGACAAAATAAAGTACCTACCAGACCTACTGTCTACTCTTTTCACATGACTAGCACCTAAGACACTGCCTTGAAGACAGCAATATGTGCCTTTTGAACTAAAACTAAAACTGATCAATGCGGGAGCTGTCGCTACATGAACTAGATGCAGTACTAGCTGCAGTGAGATACCTGATTTAATTTACATTACAGGAAATGGTTCAGATAATGACAGTGACCCCTGTGCCTGTTCATTTCATTTCCCCAAACTGATGGGCCTATCATTAACCAAGACAAGATAACAGATGGCTGTGAATTAATCCTATCTTCAGAAATCAAATCCAAAAAAAGATGTCTTAATTAAGACAAATTAATTTTAAATCAGCATTCTAGCAGTAAGTTCATATAGATTTTGTGTCCAGTACAGTAATGAGTTCTCAAATGAAGTTACTAATGTTTTCTTACTCATAGAGATGTCAATAAGGCAAAAGGTGTAGAAATCCCCAAATGCTTTACTTCAATCATTTTCCTCAGATTTGAAAAAGCAGATATGGGTGAACCTGTAGATTCATTTAAATTTTGACCCTAACTTCCTGATTAGATGTAAATAAACAAGACTTGACCATGCAGCCTCTGTTTTAGGGAAATGATCACCTCCTTAAGACCACTCCAAATTTTCTGTCACTCGAGCAGACCTGTGGACTCCATTCAGTCCTGGGAACTCCTATAATAAATCCTACAGAATTTTTATATAAGTATCTAGTGGACTTGCATATCTATTCGTATAAAAAAAAATCTATGTATATATACATTACTTTCTCATAATGTACACCAGATGAAGGGAGAGAAGCAGAAGCATCAACAACAACAATAAGAAACAAAGACTGAAATGCTGAGGAAGTCATCTGCTTTGACATACCAATGCCTTATTGTTTAATAGCTCAACTCTTGCTGAAACTACAAATTCAAGTCCTTTGAGCTGTCTGTGTTAGACAACGCTTCATTGTAGAGCTAAGTGCCTACAGGTCACCAGTGAAACACCAAACACTGAAAAGCAGCAGAGAAGTACTTCAGGTAGATACACACACTCACAAAGCTCCTCTTGTGAGGATGCATCCTATGCCAGCAAACAAATACTGCTTCTATTCTTCTTTCTAAAGTTCAGTACACTCATGAAGTGCCAAATATTCTAAATAATACACATTCAAGATGCATGAATCCTACTTACACCCTTCTTGACTGGAAAAGTGTTATAAGGAATTGTCAGCTCTTATGACTAAGTGGTCAAGTGCTTCATTTGGTGAACAGCTCTCCTGTTTCTCCTCCAAATATTCCTAAGTGCGACCACTACCGCAGATATCCTGGCTGCACAGATTCTGACTAAGAATCCACCATCTGATTCCAGCTCAAGTTCAGAATATAGCAAGCCACTGTCACCAGCTGAATATAAGCATATCTAATTCTGCCAATGTATGACAAATTTCACAGTCTGAAATTTATTATTTATGACACAATGATGTAACATAGAAACCCGTTTCAATCTTTCATTTTCTGTGTAACTGCTGCCATTGCAGGCCTAGTTCTCTCAGACTTCTCTGAAGAGACTGATTCTTTTGGATATGAGATACAGCTGCCAATTTGAGAGAGGCATAAATGGACCTCTTGGAATCTCTGTCCATGTCTCCCTAACACATGGAAGACATGAAGTAAACATAATTGGAACACTGTGTGAAATTACAGGATGAGAGCTATGACAGACAAGCATGCCTTTCTGCCCCAGTCAAACTTCTAGGTTTTGCCTGGGAATTTTTATTCTTATAACTTCAAACACAGCTGTTCTTCACTGAAGCCATTCTAATCTGCTGCTTCACTCTCCTTGTCACTTCTTATTTCCCTTGTCTCATTTTTATTGACTACTCTTGGCTTATCCTGCTTTTCCTCTCTTTTTAAAACCATTCACTTTGATTTTACAATTCACCACTTCTTTCTACTCTTTCTGTTTACTCAGATGATTCAAGTCTTTACATTTTTACTGATGAATTCCATTAGCTGCAACTCACAGAATTCTGCAATCAGTTATGAGGAAACATTGATTTCAGCTGAGCTCAGTATCAGTGTTCTTATCAATATCTATAGTGTTTAATGTAAGATCAATTTTCCACCTCAAAGAAAAAACAGATCTAAATGTTCATCCAACCATGAAGATATGTATTTCATTAGAACTATCTAGAAGCCTCATCATATTATGGAAGAGGATAATATGGACTTATATTAGAAAAGCTGACACAATAAATTAATTAATATTCAAATGGGATATGACTTAAAAATACAAGAAATAAACTGTCACCCATAACCAGATGAGGGTTCTCCTCTTTCCCACAAGGTGCATGTTTGAGTTTTTCCAGCTGGATGTTATGTGAGAGCCCAGTGTGAAAGTCATTGACACATAAGATGTAGTTTTGAAACTGAACTGAGTACATACAGAAAGCAGTATTAAGTTCACTAATCGCTGATTTCTCTCTTCCCACACCAAAAAGAAATAATAAATACCTCTTTACATATTCTCTGGTGAAAGTGAAGAAAACCCTCCAAACTTTATCAAAACGAAGACATCTTCAAATCTTTAACACAATGGAGCAGCTGCTACTGAGTTTCCTTGATGGGTATATTCTGTCATTAGGGAAATCAGAGGCCCTGCTAAATACCTTTTTTGTTTGGTTGGTTGTCAGCTCAAATACTGATTACGTTCTCTGACAACCACATTGTTTGTTTTCAAAAATGCAGAGGGGAAAAAACTTCAGTTGCAACTTGCATTCTGTAGAAGCTGTGGATACACTTAGAGATATTTTGTTAAACTCATTTACAGTAGGAGATTTTATTATTATTTAAAAACAGCAATGTAGAAAAGCCCAACTTATATGATTCTTTCCATATGGATATGCAAAAATGATATAAAATCTATTTATAATACTAAAAGTAAAGCAAGTAGTAAGTCTGCAATTTTTACTCAGGAAATACCAACTTTGCAAGGATATTTTGAGTAAAATAGTACTGAGTCCTGAAACTAAACACAGCACTGAAAAAAGATGAGTCAGAGTATGAGCTATTTGACAAAAGAAACTTCAACAAAGAGGAGTTTGTGACAGAAGGGTAAGGGCCCTTTTTTATCTTACCATAGCCTTGGATATAAATCAGAGCGGACTGGAACAATAGTATTTACATGGCAAGCTGTGAAAGCCTAAAGAGAGATTTCTCTACCTTCATCTGGAAAAACCCACATCCAAACACACCATCTGCCATGGCCTGCCCAAAGCCAGTGTATCGTTGAGTACTGTGGACATCCACAGGCATAACCAGCATGCAATTACTTGCACCTTGCTATACCAATATTCAGTCAGCATAGAGTGGGATATGTGTGTGTAGACCTATTATACATGCTTCCACACAGTCACATCCTAAACTATTGCTTTAAAACTGCAATCCCAATAATAAACTGGCTCCAGATTATGAAATATATACATTTTACTGAAAAAATCCTAGTTATAGTTTATAGTTCTAATAGAAAATAAATTATCTGGACATCATTTTTATTAACAATTTAACTAAGAATAGATTCTACATAGCATTATAAATACTAAATATGCTCTGAATGAAATGTTGAAATTTCTAATGGCAGAACTCCAACAGTGTTTGCTGCTTGTTAAGACTTTTGACAATATTTTAAAAGTTGCTTCTGGAAAGACAAAAAGGAGAAAATATGTATTTAATGCTGAAAAATCCCTCTTAATTACTTAATTTATGTGTTATTGTGTTAGTCAGTGATCTTAAATATATGTCTATATATCTCTCTCCTCAGCAGGGGAGAGAATGTAAATAACAGTATTGTTATATGGCTTCCTGTGGCAGAAGTATGTGGTTTACAAACTTCACTAGAAAAAGAGTTCCAAAAAGAAAAGATGGAAGAATACTAGCTGAAAGTTGAACAGATCAAGGCTCTGCAGCCAGAAGGAGTTAATTTGTCATTTTTCACACAACAGAGAAAATGGAGATGAGGGAACAGAAAACAAAAATAGAAAGATGCAAGAAGAGCTCAGTTGTTCAGGACCTTGAAACCAAAGACTTATTGACAGAAGGGAAGTAGAAATCTGCAAACATGGCTGAAGGTTGTGTGAATATCATTAACACAAAGAGACAAATGAAGGAATGTAATGACATCTTGGTCAGATTGATAGGGGGAGAATCAGACAGAAAGAGTCTGGAATGCACAATAAAATACAATTAAGAAAAAGGTGAGATGTTTCCATAACTTGCTCAAACTATCCATATAGTTTTAAAATAAGTATAGGAATGGTTTCCAAAGCATGTCCTCCTGGTTGTAATGATTAGTTCAGTTGCATTATAGGCTTTTCCCAAGTGGAGCCAACCAATCTCATCAACTGTTCCTCTTGGAAGACAATGGTGAGACCTCTACATCGACTTAATGTATCAGAGATGCATCATACATCCAAGGTTTTGGAGATAAAAACAAATGCTTAACCATTTTTACCATCCCGTTTCTCCTCCAAAACCTACAGTTGTGGTCATATTTGTGAAGATTTTTTTATTTTTGGTGCTTCTGAGAAGTACCAGAACTACATCAACTAGAAAACTGCATCTTGCATTTATCCCCAGCAGTAAAACCAAGGTGGCAGCAATTCCAGCATTTACACACTTCCCCTTCAAAAGCCTCGGTCTTGACCCAAGAATAGGATATTGTCTTTGTCAGGCCAGTATTTGACCTCTTTCTTAATCTCAGCAGGAGATCCCAGCAATGGCTGTTGTGAGGGTGATTTCAGGTGCAAACATCTGTCTGCTTTACACTAAAATAGTGCCCAGAAAGAGAGATTCATTTCACAGTGAGTAAGGACTGAATTTTTTTGGGTAGTCAGAACAGTGATGTCAAAGGAAGAAACAATTTTTTTCCGGAGTTTTGTTTCTCTGATTTCATTCAGCAAAAAATATGCATGTTGTGTGAAGAGTCTGACAAAATACAAAACAAATAATCTATCTGCATTCCTTACATTACCTCTGTTTGAAGAATTACACATTCAGTAAAAGTGTTGAAAAGCAGCTAAAGATGTCAAAAACATTTATAGGCTAAACAGATCCCAGCTCAGATAACTCCATTTCAACTAATCTAAATTCATCCCCATTATCACTTAAGTGAGCATCATGGCTGTTAGCAAACCCTACACAAATATTCAGATTTTTGTTTTTCCTGTCATGCTGAAGGTTATCTCCCCAGTTGCTCTGAAAAATCAGGTGACAACCATTTCCCATGATGCTTTAAGGGCTGTCAAACTGTCCATCAAACTGTCACCTGACCAATCGTTCCCATGGTTCTTTTAGACTTCCAGTATGATAAATTGAAAGGCACTATTATCTGCCTGTTGTGAAGAGGAACTGCTTAGGCTTTGATAAGATATCACTAGTCCCAGGTGAGAGGAGGCTGACAGCACATCAAGACAAGAAAACACATGGAAACAGTGAACACAGGAGCAAAAGGTTTACAAACATCTGTTGTCATTATTTATTACCCCTTTCCTTGGTTTTAGCTCTATCCTTGTTCTATGTCAGTTTAAAAAGAAAGACTTTCCTTTCTTTCCATCCAGTCTTAACTGCTGCTATTTTTAAACCAGTTAGTTGTAGAATAAGAAATATTTAAAATATGAAAGATATCTTTAATAAAAGGTTGTGTTACCTGTCTTTTCTAATACACGTTGCTTTTACCATCATGATACTTGAAGTTTTATATGAGTCTCATGGTGCAACTATGTCATAAGAAAATGAGAAGTGCTGAAAGATATGAAGACTTTTTAAGCTCTACAGTTATTTTTCACTGAGGCCTTGAGACTAATTCAGTTTTCTTGCTGATATTTCAGATCTGTCCTTATACAAGTACCCAAAGTTAGCTTAGGATGCCTCAGAACCAAAACAATACGTTGTTATTTATCGTGGGCTGTTAATAAAAAGAAGCCGGTTGCTAACAACACCACCTTGTGTACAAATACTTGTTTGCATGCAGCTTTTAATGATTTTAGCCAGTGCTGTAATTTTTTTAGACAACACTACAGAACCTGAGTTGCACAAAAGAACATTAAAATAATGTTATCATTAAAAATATTTTAAATTTGAGCAACTATATTCTAACACTCCGCTGTGTTAAGATTTACAGCAAGCTTCCATACACTGTGGACAAACCCTCTTCACTGGAGTAAACAGCCAAAAATCAACAGAATAGGATTTCAGCAGTGGTAAATATACTTCCAAAAGTACTAATAAAGGCAAAATTCACGATTAAAGTATGCTAAGACAATTTCTAAAGCCTGTTTTCCAATTAAAGACTCTTTTGAGAAACCATGGATTGCTACATGTAGAGGGCCTTCCAACTTCCTCACATTTTAAACATAAACCTGATTTTAAAAGCATAAAAAAGCACCCTTGGATCACTACGTGTGATGAGAGCCAGGTGAAAAAAGTACAGATATGAGGCATACAAATACTAACCAATGAACCCCATATCAAGTTGATTTAGACAGAGTGGTTTCTTCTGTGCCTTTTCAGGCAGAAAATCAGAGTTAGTGTCAAGTGTGGTAGACAGTGAAGAAAAACAAGAATGAAATAACAGGGCAGTTTCCCACTCTCAGATGAAAAATTCTACAAGAAAACATTAGCCTTACTGAGCTAAAATATTCTCTCAGCAGTTATTGCTGACCTGGCTAGTGCATGCAGCGGTGCTCTCTGGGCACTTTTCAAAGAGAAAAGCACAGTCTCTTTCTCCAGGTCATTATAATGGAAAGACATGGGAGTATTGAAAAGAGAGAGACAATATACACTGAGTGGTTGAGATGGTGGCTGACTATTTTGATAATCATGTTATAATAAAACCATATTTCTCCTGTTTTCTCTAATCTTAGAAGGAAGAAGCACGAGGGCAGGGGAGGAAGGGACTTTTCACATAGTATCAGGAAAAAAATATTTCGTGTATAAAGACTGGGAGAGAAGAAGCTGCACTCTGCCCAGTTATGAGCTTCTCATATGCAAAGAGGAGTATGGATGGGGGAAGCAACTAGATGCAATTGGGCAATAGTAGGTAAAAGGGAAAGGCACAGTCATGCAAGACTCAGCACATGGACAGAAAGCTTCTGTGTGGTATAGGGCAATGCTGTGCAGGGTTTCAAAGACAGGCAGAACAACTGTATCATCTCAGAGGAGGCGTTTGCACAGACAGGAAAGACTTCAGGTCAAGTGTTGATGTGTCTAAGAAGCTCTACTAAGTAAGAAGCTAAAAGTGAACATGCTCCTCACTACGGTGTGTTGATACTGAACTCAGTAATGCCTTTTAGCACTGATCCTACAGTAACAGAGCTCTGACAGAAGCAGAAAGTCTTCTGCAGAGAGGGCATTTTAAATTACTTAGATAATATTCAAGTCAGCATTAAATTGTGGGATTGTAAAATACCATGGCCACTGGAGTTCTGTATTTTTCTCCACTGATCATTTAGAGTATGAAAACAGAGAGCAAACATATAGGATAGACAACTATACAGTCTTTTATATTAATAAACCATGTTTACAGTGAAGAGTTATTAAAGTGATAATGCACAGTTCTTTCTTAATGGTTTGGTTATACTTTGCTCTTAGTTTGGTTCTTTTACCTCCTGATAGGGAGTTTTACCTGCACAGACTGTTAATGAAGAACAGGACTGTGGAAAAGTATTTGATCCTGAGCAGCTCCATACTAACTGCCTCACCCACTCTGCTGAAGTCCCAGTATTCCAGTTCTTCACCCATTAAAATATGCAACCCTTTTGCAGTAGCAAACACATGCTTAACGAACCGTGAAAAAAACCATTATCTAATCTCTGTTCTAAATTTTATCTCTCCTTTACAAGTTCTGTTAACAAATATATAAAAAGTGTCCCAACATGAACACAAATTAAACTGATTTGCTGTTCCAATGCATTTGTCAGCCCTGTTGACATAGCACAAGTTGCCACCTGATAGCTGCCAGAATAAAGAAAAAGGAAGAGGGAAGATAGGAGAGATGAGAACAGAGAGGAAGGGCAAAGAAATCACTGACTTAAATGGTTGAGAAAGTGTTGCCTCTGATCAGCCTGAGAGACAGAAAGTGGCATAGAAGAGACAGTAACTGATTACAGAAGCTGAGTCTTCAGTTTTGAGGAAAGTTCTGAGGAAACTTCCTTAGGATTATGTCCTTTTCTACTGCAAGTAGTTATATGAAAAGTTCCCACTACTGAAAGACTCACAATCTTTGTGTATTTACATTCAGTAGATGCAGGTAAATGCAGGGCATGTTATTATTTACTAAAGGTAAAAGCAATCCAGAAAGATAAAGACTGAGTCCTGATTTACCGATGTTAAATTCAGTAGTTTTACCTGGAGTTCAGGAGGTCAGACTAAGGAATTCGGGTGCAGTCACATCGGAAAATTCTAAGAAGTAAGTAAATTTCACCAAGAGTTTTCCTAGTCCTATCTCTGGGTTGTTCTGCTTGTCTTGAAGGAAAAGGTTACTTGGCAGTAGTAATATAGAGCTCTCAGCTACAGTATATCGAATGCAGTATCACATGTATCAAAATATCAGAGCTAGATCACCCCCATGTTTGGGATTCTGTTTCAGTGTTGTGCAGTCTAAAACAGTGCAACATCTTCTCTTTGGAAGAAAGAGCACTGCCGTTTACTGTGACCCACAGTCTCTTTACATAAACCTCCCACACTGCAGTCCAACACATGTGCCAGGAGGAAGCTAACCATCTCCATCAGAAGTTATTTCACAATGGTTTAGGAGGACAGTATGATAGCTATAACCAAAGGCACAGACTGGGTAACCTAAGGATATACTATACAACCTAGGGATGTAAGCTCACAGAACATTAGCTGGTCTTTAATTACTACTTACCTGTTCACTTTTATTTAGCAGTAAATGCAAGCTAGATTGCTTATTTCTCCCTGGACAGTAGATTACCTTGAACGACCTCTTATTTACCATGGACAGTAAAACATGTAACACAGTCAGTCATCGCAGAGCAGCTGACATACCCAGTTTTGGTATTCTGCAGTAATATTTACCAACACCTTATCACATGAACACATTTTTGCTTTGACAGGTCCCTCTGGGTTTACAAAACCTGCTGGAAGCCTATATGTATGTGCTAACATAGTACAGCTATATCATGGAGGTAGGCCAAAATCTTGCAAGAGAAATGGTAACATCACTGAAAATACATGAGAATAAGAACTGCCATCCTAAGTAACCTACAAACCTAAATGTTACTACTTTTGAAAGAGTCTCTCCTTTTGGGCCTTGGCCCTGCCTATGTGTACAAGTAACTGAATGGAGGCAAATGTAATAGGACTACTCATGCATAAAGCTAGTCACATGCATTAACACTGTCAGGAACAAGGACTTTCTTTTCATACTTACACTAGAGGATAGTAAAAGAAATGCTGCTCAAAGAAATCCATCAACTAATTCAAACTCTGAGCTAGCTACTTCAGAACCTAGTACAATGGCCACACTCAATGAGTCCATTGAAGACCTAGAGACGAAGCAAAAACAGGTTTTCTTTCTGAAGAACATTACGAGATCAATACAGTGCTGTGGATATTAGGAAAAGTCACTTTAATAAAAAGGAAATTGCACATAATGTAAGAAAACAATTCTACTCGTAAGGCCCTGAAAAATAATTGGACAATGGAATATGATCTTTCTTAACTTCATTTCCCATCCATTGAAGAAATCATAACAATAAAGTTTTTTACATAAGCAACTTTATGAGCTGAAATAAGAGAATGTGTAATTTCTTTCCATGGACTAAGCCAAAAGAAATGAAGAAAAAAAAAAATTATTCTTCTCTGTTAGCCTCCTGTGTAAAATTTTTCTCCTTATCATCTCATCTAGTCATATCTTTCTGCAGTTTGAATTACCCTCTTTTCCTCAATCTGGTAAGGCAGTGAAAGGATGTTTGTTCTGCTAATTAACTTTATTACCCTGATAACTCCCTGCAGCCTTTGACGAAAACAATTACCATTCCTTCTTTTTTTTTTTCAC
>JANIJG010012271.1:62888-81215 GCA_024611175.1 Megaceryle torquata
AAAAAAAAAAAAAAAAAAAAAAACAAGAAGACAAAAAAAAAAAAAAAAGGACAAAAAAAAAAAGACGACTATTAATTAGAAATGAGGCCCTGGTCCCTGCCATGTTAGCCTGCCACGTTCTCAGACCCTCGAGCGGGATAGCATTACATTGTCAGTAGTAATTTAGCTCTCATCTGTCTCTGCTAATTATTGTCACATTCATCAAATTCATCAACAAAAGTGCTCTCAGAAGGATTGCATATTTGCAGTTAATACAGCATAAACTGGTATTACCCATCACCACATTTGTGATGATGAGAGGGACACAACTTATTCATCCCTAATTAGAGCAAGCTGGGTAATTAATTATACATTCCGCCTTATTACTTCTGAGTTCCCAGATATTGTTTGTCTAAAAAGGGGGAGAGAGAGGAAGAGAGAGAAGCCTGAAAATTAAAAAAAAAAAAAAAAAAAAGAAAAAAAAATTAAAAATAAAGGGGGGGGGAGAGAGGAGAGAGAGAGAGAGAAATGTGTGATGTGTTTTGTCACATGTGCTATGCCATAATTCCCACCTGACAAACTAGCTGAATCAGGAGAAAATTGCAAGTTGTCAGCAGCAGAATAAACTGCTGTAATAGCTGATTAATGATCAACACCTGTGACAGGTGCTATACGGGACTGTAAACTTGGTGTGATTAACAGTCACTGGACGAATAAATATTAGTGACAGTCAGTGGAGAGCCAGTTTGCGTGTTTTAACAAATCGCACACATTACAGTTATTGATATTTCCAGTGGAGGCACTTTCTTTTTGGTAATTATCTGACAACACTGGAAGAGTGTTTTAATCCAGTATGTTTGTTTCTCTTCTATTAATTTATTTCAGAACTCAAAATGGTGTTTTGACAAGATGACCTAGCAGAGTTCAAAACTGCAGAGAAATTTAGAATAGTCACAAATACTTTGTTGCATGTCCAGCTTGTAACAACACTCCCAAATACTCTTTCACAGAGTTAAATATATATATAAGCCTACACAGATAAAAACATAAATACTGTATATTTATACATATATGTTTATATAGATAAATGTTCAAAGCCTGTAATCCTAAAAGTCAACTCCCTTTTATTTCTCATGTCAGTGGTTATGACCTGACTGCTATGGGAAATCAGTATTTCTTTCATTCCACCACCAAAGACACAGGGATTTCTTCTGAAGGACAATTTAGACTTACAGAATTCCTGTCATATATAATAACAAGGCATGAAAGTTATCTGTTTATGGGACTGCCCTATGCTCAGCACAGTAGGCTCTAATCAAATCCCAGATACAATTAGAGCCATATCAGGATACTCTTTGGATAGCATAAAACTAATTTTTCATCCTCATGCATGGCTACAGATTAGGTAAAGTATATATTATTATGCAAAATGACATATATTAGAAAGCTTATACATAGCAAGTGAAAAGACATGAACACAAACCCAGAAAAGCCAGTAAACACAGATTTTACCACCAGTGTGATATCATTCTCAAACCCTAAACATGAAGCAATGTCATTGTCATCTTCTAACAAGTCCTCTACCAAATAAAAAGGAAACAAATCAGAACTCACGACTTCAGACTTTCACATCTTCATGTGAAAGAATCTAACTATTGGTCAGCTATACCTCTGTTGGTCAGATACCAGATATCACTCTGTCCACATGAAAGCTCAGATATGTTATGAATTAATACTTTCCTCAGAAAGAAAGGTAATTAAATCTATTGAATGCACAGAGGTTTACCTATCACGTAGCACATCAGAAAACATAGGAAGGAAAAAAAAAGGCAAAAAAAATTACTCATATCAATTCCCAGAGAGAAATGACAATAACACATCCTTGCTTACAATGTGAAAAATTCCAGTCATTTGAATCTTTAATGAAATACCCATAGAACTTGCCTGCTGCTTCTCCCACCAGACTCACTGCTGTACATCTATATCAACCAACTGGAATATGTTTTTCTGTTTCAATGTTTTGTAACTGCAGAAAAGAAAGACTTCATTTCTCGGTCCTGACTGATTACAAACCTGCTTTTAAGCATGAACTGTTACATGAGTTCTTCTGTCAGATGTAGACAGCTGTGGGAAAGGGCTTCATAAATGGATGGCATTTAGGTCACCTAATAACTTCTCAGTATGAAACAACTTTCTATGAACTTCCTAGTAATTTTTTATTTTTTTTTTTTTATAGTAGAAGTGAAAACAGTTAAAGAACTTAGAGAGAAAACAAAATGAGTATTAGAAGCACAAGCCCCACCACTTGAATAGCAGTTTGTCTCAGATTTACCCTTTCATAATGAAAAGAAGGTGAGAATAATCTCCAGTCTATACTTTACAAAAACACTATCTTTATTTTTTTTACTAATGTGTCAGTCCATTCCCCATTTTCATTTATCTCTGCACCAGAAATAGAAAAGTCATGAGTGATCCATTTATAAAAAAAAATTACAGAGATGAAAATATATTTTGTGAGTAATAGTTTGATAGGTATAATACTTTTGTTTTCTGATTAATCTTCAGTATAGCAGTCTGTGACCTGAAACACAGAAGTAATAGCTTGAAAGCTTTATGCAAAATGTATGTAAATCTGTTATGCTTTAGTACAGATACATCTGAATAGGCAGCAGTGCAGCTAGCCAACTGCCTAGGAAGGAGGCCAATCTCACATCCAGATGCCACTGATAGAGAGATGCTGTGTGGCATCAACGCTCCCAGCTGCCAGGCTCACCATGCATTCTTATAACATTTGACTGTAGCAGAATGAGACCTTGTAGAGCTCTCTACTGATAAATAACAACAACACTCAGAAACAATTCCTCCGAGTATAAAAATCTAACAGTAAAAAACACCTTTAAAATATACATTTTTCTGCAGGTAATTACTAGCTCTCTGTAATCTGCATGTACTTATACAAACTACATATATGCTTTATACGTGTCCATGTTTTAAAGTTATATATGCAGAAATCCAGGTTTATTCTTTAAAATGAAGGTTGGATATAAAATCCAAATGAAGCCATCAAATGACTTTACCTACTGTGTTTTGGAACAATTAATAATTTGAAAAATTATTAAAATAAAAAAAAAAAGAAAAATGGAAACTCACAAGACAGTAGTATAGCAAATTAATCAAAGAGACCAGGAGAAGAGGAATTACTCATTCCTTGTAAATGACAACCTTATTAATTACTCTTCACTTAATATGTTGCAAATCTGATTTAGCAAGCAATGTTCATCCATTCTTTAAAGTATCATAAGATAAAAAAATGTAAGTAAATTTCACCAGGATAGCACCCATTGATGAACTATCTCACTCAAGTGAACTAAAATTAATTTGAAATTATAATTCAATTCCATATCAATACAATATAATTCGATAGCACCGTAACTCATGCTGTTCAGCCCATCACAGATAGGCTTCAAGACAGACAACCCTTTGCTTTGCAATATTTCACCAAAAATTTTAGAGTAACAAATTTCAAAAGAGAATTACAGAGTATTCACTGATCTCAAGAATATATATTATAAAATTTCAGGTGCAAATGAATGTGTGTATGAAGCAAAAATACTGAATACAAAAGCAAATCCTTTCTCATCTTATAAATCACAAAACAGCAACAAAGAATTAACAAAACAAAACAAAACCAAAAAACCAACAACAACAACAACAAAAGAGCTTAACCTAAATCTGCAGTATTTGCAAACTGCTTTCCTTCCATTCATTCCCAAATGGGAGAAAAAACATTTGTCAGGTAAGAAGGTTGGTGTTACAAATCTTAGAAATCTGTTAGAAATCTTGCTTTCCATAGCTATTTCTAGCACAACAGAGCAGGACAATCAGTATAAAATCAGAAGAGGAGGACCAAGCATAGCTCTCACTCTCTTTTGTTCAGGTCACTGTCTTTACCACTTGAGAAAAGAAATAAAAATTACTGATTGTTGAACTGTATTCTGGGACATCTTGGCTCTTTGTGCTTCTTCCTACACTGTTAACCATGTAAATTTACCAGCATATCCACATCACACAAGACTTCTAAGATATTAACTTGATTCCTTTGTACAGTTCCTTTTCAGGAGTCATTTGCAAAGCATCTGCATCCTCTAAAAGAAAAAAATTGCAATTCACCTGATGAAGATAGAAAATTATAATTATAGACCATCCAACAATTTTGATAATTTCAGCAAGACAGCTTGCTGAAAACTATGTCTTTTAGTTTACAAAATCATCTGGAGCTGCACTGTGTTAAATGTGCCTGTGGTGCAGAACTGCGCAGGGAGGAATTAGGAAGAAGAAACAGCCACTTTAGTACACACTTGCCCATTCTCAAGACCTTACTGATACTCCTTATAGGCTGAAACATTTGCTGGTGGGAGCCCACTGGTCCACTTCATTGTCAACAGCAACTTTTCAAGTACATGTGCAAAAAGAAGTTCAAACATTTTGCATCTCAGAAAATCTGAAACCAAAAACATCAAAACCCACAGAAAGTAAACATTTTAGGAATACACAATGCCAGATTGGAAAGGGAGCCAAGGGAGCAAAAAGTGCCACTGGGAAAAAACCAAACAGCCATGTTTCTCAGATGGCTGCCTACTTTCTTTGCAGAACTTCTTAATCTACTAGTTTCCATCCTAAGGGTAATATTTTTTTCTACAAAGGTATACGTACTTAGGAAATTAACTTCATTTTTCTCCCCTTTGTGATTTTTCCGTAAGGATGGTTCTGGGTACATTAATGTTCAATTTAAGGACTCCTAAATAAAGTAAGGACTCCTAATTCGAGTAAAGAGACAAATTCACATATATTATCCAACTTTGAGTGACTACTAAGATGAAACAAGATTTTGTCATGTTTTAGTTTTTTTCTGTATATTTTCCATCTGCATATACAGGAACCTTGTCTATAACCCTTCAAAGTTGAACATTCAAGAAAAGATTTTTAAACAGAAGGATCAGCAATTCTCCCAGATGTCTTCATTAAAGAAACGCAAATACATTTTCTTTAACAGCAGCAACATTAATTGCTCTAGAAACTTCAGTATAAGCATCATTGTTGATGCATCATTAAAAAAAAAAAAAGATATGAACAAACACATGAAATGCTCATCGATGGAGTCAGCAGTTAAACACACTATAGAGCAAGAAAAACCACAGCAGACAGACTGCTTACATGCCATGGCACTGGTAAATTCCTGGTGAACGTATGCATGATTATTAAAATGGCAACTGCATATCTCAATTGTGAAAAATGCAGGAAACAGTAAATGACCAAAATCTAATCTTAGTTACACCAACATGCACTGGAATAATGCCACTGACTTCAGTGAAGTTATTCTGGACTTTCATGCACACATCTAAAGTTCTTCTCCAAAGCAGTAAACAGTCTAAGGAGACAAACTTCAACCTCAGTATGATAAATCCTCCCCATATCATACTTCATTTATTCTTTATAATTATTCACACAGTTTTATTTTCTCAAAACCAGAAAGAGAAAAACATTGCTTATAAAATGTTTTTTTCCAGAGGTGAGTCATGTTGGACACTGCAAGAAAAGGTCATCCATGAGAATGCCTAACACGTTGAAAAGCTATCTTAACCATAACAAATATTCATTATGCTACCATTTTTAGGAAACTATATTTTTATGAAAAGCAATGCATGATTCAACAGAAACTGAGAAAAAACAAATAAAATAGTAGTTATCTGCCATACAGTTGGTGTTTATGTTTAGGAGATGACACACAAACACAAGACAAAATCAAATTGCATGTCAAAAAGGTTCTTTAAGAAATCGGTATGGTGGATCAGGCAAAAATATGGGCTTTACCCATTTTAAAACATGTTCATCACCTACTCTCTTGACCACAGCACTTTCTTAGAATGTCAACATTTATATATACAAAGCTATAAATAAAAGATTATATGTATTCCTATGTATTTACATGCCTGTTTCTCCTCTCCACCAACATTCCTTGTTAGTCCTTGCTTCTTTCCTACATAATTGAACTGTAAACTGAACAGGACAAATGTTCTATTATTTCTCATCACACATTTCTTGAGTAAGTAGTGTAGGGGAACTTGATCTTAATTTTGACCAAGGATCCTTCAAGACTTTGTATTAAAAAACTAAGGATACGAATACATAATTTAAATAGTTTCCCTAATTCATGTTCAGCATCAAGGTTTAACTTCATTTACAAGCACCCTATAAAAGGGACACATGCCAAAGAAATCATCAAACTACTGTTGCTTAAATCGCAATTAGACTTAGCTAATTATTAAATATTTGTTAAACAAATCACTAATATATGTAAAACACAGGAAGTTAAACAAATTCTACTGTACGCTTTGATGAATATAACTTTCTCGCACTAAGAATTAAAAAGCTTTGCAAACATCAGGAACTGAATTAGGTCCACTAGTTGTACAGGTACAGGTGGAGGCCAAGAGAAGACACAAAGAAACTGGATGTAACAGAGAAGGTGGTCCCTGTGCCAGCCCTTACACTTCTCTGAGCAGCAAGGTGATAGATAGGAAAGTGTTACACAGCCATTAGGCAACTTCTCTACAGAAACCATTGCTTATTCAAAGAGAAATCCATTTGTTCTGTCACTCTGGGCACTTAAAGTTCTCCAAGTATTCTTGGTATTTCAGAAACATAATGGATTACAGACATACTGCCAGCTGCATTTCAACAGATGCTTGGTGTGAACTGTTTACCATTTCACAGAAACTCTTTTAATGGTGTCATGATTATTAACACCACTTTTCAAACATATTATAGGAACATGTTTAAAGGATTTCAAGGAAGGTTCCTTTAATGATGTTTAAGTATTTTTTGCCTAATAGAATAAAAGCTGTAAAAGTTTGGTAGAAAATAGCATTCTGTTCTAGAGTAGTAGAATACAGCAATTCAAACATACTATTTCATAAAATACTAAACGCTCGAAGATGTCCTGAAATGTTTAACAGAAAATACAGATCTAAAAGTAATATTCAAACACCCTCATAATGAAAGAACTGCTTTCATTATTACATTCTCTGTTTTCTGAATAAATTCCAATGAATCACGCTGAATTTTGTTAGAATATTGTTTGAATATGTTGAATACCTTTTGAAATTTAGTATTTGTTTTGAATAGTAGACCTAGTTAATGTTTAAGTCAAGTTTAGTCAATATATGCTTTGTGAGCATGACCTGAAGATGTCATTACGTGTGTAAGCTGGAACATAGGAGGTTCCACATAAATATGAGAAAAAACTTCTTCAGAGTGAGAGTAACAGAACACTGGAATGGGCTGCCCAGAGAGGTTGTGGGGTCTTCTCTGAAGGCATTCAAAATGTGACCGGATATGTTCTTGAATGACCTGATCTAGGTGATCCTGCTCTGGCAGGGGCATTGGACTAGATGATCTTTTGAGGTCCCTTCCAATCCCTAACATTCTGTGATGTTTTTTCTCACTGTAACTCTAGGGAACTGTTTTTGATTCCAGTATTCATTGATTTACTAAAGACCAAATTTAAAATGTAAGTAACAAGGTTCAGCTGAAGGATAAAGCAGAAATTAGTCAAATCTCACCTACACTATTTTCCTCTACCCAAACAAATTCCAGTTTTTCCCCATAAAAGAACATGGTCACAGGAAGTTTATCATGATGCTTAAAAGCAAGGTAATGAATGAGCAGCAGCTCCTTATCCGCTAGGACTCCTAGGAAAAAGTCAATCTCCTGGGACAGTGTGAATAGACACAGTCTGGGCTTCTGGGGAAAGCAACAAACACCAGTGAAATGAAAGCACTCTCTAGACCACCAACCAGCTCAGTCCTTGCATTTTCTTTGATAGCAAGCTCCAGCCAGTATTCCTTGCTGGCTTGATAGATGTCTGCTTCCATGGGAATTTTATTTTTTAAAGATCTTGTTCTAATACAGCTTAAATCAACATCACAGTTTTAAATAGGCAAAATTAACAGATAGATGCTTCAGCTTTGATGACATTTCATGATAATCCCTTACTTGTGATGGGAAAACTACAAAAGATTTATGGATACTGCACTAAAAGTCAGAAATTCATGCAAATGGAGAAGAAAATTGAGACAGAACTTTTTTATTCTTTTATCTGTAGAGACAGTGAGAGAAGAAAAAGTTTGGATCTGCAGTCAGATGTCAGAAAGATTTAGGTATGATCAGATCTAAAGATAACAGTGATTGTTATGCAATTTTTGTATCTTAAAATGATAATTTGTAAAATATGACAACATACTAAAGCAAAATGGGTGATTATTTTCTGGGTCAATTATAAATTTTGCCCATGATAAAAGGGTACAGCTAGACTAATAAATGACTGAAATTATTTTCTATGTTATATAGAGGAATAAAAATAAAATGGAATCATATTAACTTTAGTTTTAGCATTATTTTAATGAAGACAGAATCAATGCACTTGCGTATTCCAGACTAATCTTCAAAACACCGCATTTGTTCCTCATTCTTCACTGTTCGGAACTCTAACACTTACATAGAAACAAGTATCATTCTTTCATTATTTAATACCTTTAGAAAAGTCATTATGATAGTTCTTTTAAAAATTAATGCTTAGATTTTAACAATATTAATAGCAAGTTTCTTCAGAATGTTTTATCCCTATTGCATAAATTAAGCTGAATCTGTTTATTTATTAATGTGAGCCACTGAATATTTATTCACATTCAACTAAAGGAATCAGTAAAAATGTTAAATATAAAACCTCTGCAATTTTTAGATGGCATTGTGCTTTTGAAACATTTTGGTAAGAACATTAGGAATATCTTTTCCCATGAAGACCGAATAGCAATGTTTTGAAGAATGACAGTGTGATCAATCAAGGAATTTGATTTCTGAATTCTTGTCCAAACAAGTCCAATCTACATATCATTATTGCCTTCTAAAAACAGAATTCAATGGGAGCTATGCCTCTGTAAAAACTGAAGAACTAAGTGCTAGAAGGTACTATTCTAAAACTCTGCAAGTGTAATTACTGACATTATTTTTCCAAGGTAAGAGTCCAGAGTTTCATTCTTTTCCTTATTAGATTAGGAAGAAAAAAAAGCTGTTAGGGAATGGGACACATCCATTATGTTGGTCTAACAGGTCATTCTGAACTAGGGTTCAGCCCTCGAGTGTGAACAATTCTGGAGGTGCTGAGCTGAAAGTACTTATTCCTCAGGAAGCCAAAGACAGAGGGAGGGGCTGCACACACTCTGAGATCTTTGAAGGAAAAATTCATGTCTATCCTAGTTAAAAAATAAATTTACTACATTAATTTTGTTTTGGAAGCTTAATTAAGTGCTTAGTTTTCCACTGCACATAGTCTGAGAGTGCAGACAAAACAGCCACCTCTTACCAGTTTTCTCTGACAAGAAGAATTATACCAACGTGCAGCTCTGGTTTCATAATTTATGCAACCCATAAGACAGGGACATAAGGTAGGGCCACCTGGGCCTAGCTACGGCAGACTTTTTTATGAATATCAGTGGCTCATGAATATAAACAGTTACAGGAAAATAAAATCTATAAAACCTAGACCTAGGAACA
Source organism: Megaceryle torquata (assembly GCA_024611175.1). Lineage (NCBI taxonomy): Eukaryota > Metazoa > Chordata > Aves > Coraciiformes > Cerylidae > Megaceryle > Megaceryle torquata. The sequence continues at coordinate 72,480 of JANIJG010012271.1, forward strand.
AAAATCTGAGAGAGATCAACAACTCCGAAAGAATCTAGTGTCGCATTCCGAAGAATGTCAGATTAAACTAACATGTGCCAGTCAATATTGGTACACTGTGACCCTTGATGCCTCCTAAGCAAAACTATTAAGTCCAACATTTTCTCCTGTAAGCACTTATCTGTAAGGATGGCTAACATGTCCTCTGAAGCAGATATTGAAACTGATTGGACAATAGGTAGATACCAGACAGGGGCCTGGGGGCCGACCTCTAGAAATAGGGGGAGAAAATCTTAATCTGCAACACAATGCAGCTCTCTTGAAACCCTATCATTTTCACTTCCCATGTGTCTGCTGCCTGACTGTGAATGGATTTGAAAAGGAATGGTTAGTGCTGAAAATTGGATCAGAGCTAACATTCTCTCATTTTTATCAGCAGCTGCCAAAGGTCATCTGACATAATAGCTGATGAATTCAAGCCCAGTGGATTTCATTTGCAATTTTCAATTTACTGAGGCCTCCAAACCCCACAGTGATAAAAGCTTCCCCTATCGTGGCCTGTCACAAACATCAAGAAACTGCACAAACCCACAAGAAAGAAATAGGAGAAAGCTGTGCATCATCACAGTTACAGATAAGAAGAACAGGAAGAAACAGTATCATGTAGAAAGGTGTGGAGCGGCATGTGTGGTTGAGTTTCTAAATGCCAATTGTAATGAAAAGACTATGAAGAGCAATCAAATAACTTCTGCAGAATAACATCATGGTTCCCCTCCCCCCTTCAGTTTGAAAATTGCCTTCTAATCTCTTGCTTGACATCCTGAAGATAAAAGTGAAAGTGAAAAAACCCTGTTTATTTAGACATGGAAAAGTATTGTACAGTTGATACACTTACCACAGTTTGATTTACAAATTCATGCTATTAAGAGGCCTATTATCAGAGAAACAGTATGTCAGTGCAAAATAAGAAATGCATTTGTTCACTGGCAGATGGACTGGAGATCTTTTCTTCTGATCCACAGGGAACGCAAATGAACTCCAGTCTATGGGTGCTGCAGGTTTCAGGGTCTACTCATCCATATACATACATTCAGAGACTTTCCCATATGCTTTCAATAGGCTGAAGTGAAACACTTTAGCCCTATATCTTTGCCACATGAACACTGTATGAAATTTGCATGGGATCCTACTCTAAGCGATTAGAGAAAATAGCTAAGTAAATCTCAAAGTCTTTCATATTGGAAGGAACATACATTGCTGAAAGGCCAAGTAGCTCATATTCTCTGCTTCTCAATGACTACATCATGAAAGAAAATGTTCAGAAAGAAAGCTACTGCTTCACCAGTAAATGCTAAAAAAGTATTTCCAGACACTACCACCCACTTCCAAAATATCAACTGAATCCTGATAGTAGCAGTAGTTGGGGCTACCATCTACTGCGTTAATGACCGGTCTTTCATCTCCACTACACATTGCAGTAAAATGAACATAAGTTTCTCTTTTCAGTAAGCTCAACAATAACTCCAAGTCAAATAGACAGGAACCACAAACACTGCCAGCTAGATTATACTTGGACTCAAAACCAAGGATGTGAATAACTCAAAGCTAGTTTCAACAGTGAAAAGCCCTTAGTATAGCATAAAACATGAAATCAGAGGAACACCAAGTACAGAAGCATTAGACAGCGAATAATGGAATGTTATTCTGTGCTTAGAATAGTTCAGCTTGTCTTCTGAAAAGTTACTAAGACCCCCAAAAAGCAAATTGCGTCTAATGATGTGATTCTCTGTTGATTAGACGTAGGTAAATAAGTACTTCAGTTAAGCACTGGCAGGTGGGTTTATATTATTATTAAGTCATAAAAGTATTTAGTGATATTTTTCCTTATTGAGCATAATGATGGCAGTTTCTTGACTATTTTAGGAATGTTTATTTTAAGGCGGTGACAAAGAAACTAGGCATATATATGGACAGCACTTCAAAGGTGAGGTAGCATATTGTCAAGGTAATCAACCACAGAGCTAGTTCCTTCAGATGTGTACATAGAGTTGCACATTGTAGCAGCGCTGATGAATTTTATAGCACTAGTACTATTTTATTTATAGTACTATTATTCAGTACTATTATTTCTTCTCAGCGCCCAAAAACACAATACACTTCTTTCTGAAAATAACATCAAGCCCAAATGATGTAAATAAAATTTGATCTTGAACAGAAGAAAAGTGGGAAAGGTAAAATAAGGGCTGTGAAGAAAATACAATGGCTGCCTGGAGATGAGGGCATGCATTTTAATCTCTTTTAGTTTTGTTTGTTTCCAATATGAGTTTTTCCTTCCTTTCTTTCCTTCCATATCCTTTCTTCTTCTACAATTTTCCTGTATTTGGATTTTATACTGTCTCTTATCACCATGCTATCTGAGGAACTTTCATGATTTAAAAAAAAAAAAATTAAAAATCAAGTTTCCAATGGACTCCATGAAGTTTAGAAATTCTTGTTCTCTTGTTATTTGTCCAAGTCACTGTTACAATTATACAGATAACATAGAAGAGTGCTGGGATTTTTTTGTTTGGTTTTGTATTTTATTTTTCTATGGGAATGGATCACTTGTTTGGTAAATAGGGAGAGACTATGGGATGCACTCACAAAATAAGGAGTGGGCCTACTTTCACAAAGAAAATGTAAGCAGTTTCAACTTATGATGGCATGAAAAACCTGACAGGCATTATCAGCTGGGGACAAGATCACATTTTCACCACAAAAGTAATATGGAGGAAGGATTATAGGTATTCAGAGTTCATAGCTAGTTGTGAAGCTTAGAATCATATGAGCAGATCATACAGCCTGAGTTATTTGGGGACACCTTAATACTAAGTCACCTCTGGCAGACTGCTGAATGTGAGAGTTGCCTCAACAATCTGTTCTGCTAGGTCACCTGAAAGAACTTAGCTATAGTTTGCTACTGACTCTGCTCCAGCACTGATGGCATGGTTTGTGGTTTGGAAAGTAAGAGAGTCTATTGCTGGAAGTCCAATAAGTTATCACTGGTTCAAATCATATACATTAATACCTAAATAATTTCCCCAGTTCACATATAATGATAGCTATGATTCACTGCTTTGAATCTTGTAATTTTCTCAGACAGAAGAACCTGATTTTAATTTTTTATTGCATCTTGTACTGAATCTTCCCACCAGTTTACCACATTGTTAATTAACAAAAAAAAAAAAAAAAAAAAAAAAAAAAAAAAAAGAGAGAGAGAGAGAGAGAAGAAGAATAGTCCCAAGAAGCCTCCAACCTCTGCAGTTTATATGAGGAAGCAGGCAGTCCTGGACCTCTTAGAAAACCAGCAATATGCTTTCAAGCTGGGACTGACTTTTCTTTACAAGATTTACCACACCTGGTGCCAGAAGATAAGTTAATGATGAATGTGCCAACAACTTTGCTAACGTTTATGATGTCACCAAGGAGAAAAATCATCATTTATTGCCACTGTCCATCATTTATCAGCAGTCCCGGATGACTGAGGAGGTACCAACAGACTGGAGATCAGCCAACATAGCACCCATATATAAGAAGGGATGGAAGGATGATTCAGGGAACTACAGGCCTGTCAGTTTGACTTCAGTACCAGGGAAGCTGATGGATCAGATTATCCTGGGTTCCAGAACATGCAGGACAACCAGGTGATCAGACCCAGTTTCTTGGGTTTATGAAGGGCAGGTCCTGTTTAACAAACCTGATATCCTTCTATGACAGGGTGACCCACTTGTTGGGTGAAGGTAAGGCTGTGGATGTTTTCTGTCTTGACTTTAGTAAGGCATTTAACAGCATTTCCCCCAACATTCTATTAGAGAAATTGACTGCTCTTGGCTTGGATGGGCATATGCTTTCCTGAGTGAAAAACTGGTTAGATGGATGAGTCCAAAGAGTTGTGGTCAATGGAGTTAAACCCAGTTGGTGGCCAGTCACAAGTAGTGTCCCTCAGGGCTCAGTACTGGGGCCACTCCTGTTTAACATCTTCATCAATGATTTGGATAAGAGGATAGAGTGCACCCTTAGTAAGTTTGCAGATGACCACCAAGCTGGGTGGAAGTGTCGATTTGCTTGAGGGTAAGAAGCTCTACAGAGGGATCTAGATAGGCTGGATAGCTGGTCCAAGGCCAATTCAATGAGTTTCAATAAAGCCACGTGCCAGGTCCTGCATTTCAGCTGCAACAACCCCCAACAGCGCTACAGGTTTGGGGAGGAGGGGCTGGAGAGCTGCCAGGCAGAGAAAGTCCTGGGGGTGTTGACTGGCAGCCAGCTGAACATGAGCCAGTAGAGTGCCCAGGTGGCCAAGGTGGCCAACAGCATCCTGGCCTGCATCAGGAATAGTGTGGTCAGTAGGATCAGGGAGGTGATCATTCCTCTGTACTTGGCTTTGGTGGGACCACACCTTGAATACTATGTCCAGTTTTGAGCCCCTCTCTACAGGAAGGACGTTGAGGGCCTGGAGAGGGTACAGAGGTGGGCTACCAAGCTAGTAAAGGGTGTGTTATGTTATTTCCTCTTATGAGGAAAGACTGAAGGATCTGTTTAGCCTTGAGAAAAGAAGGCTGAGGGGAGACCTTATTGCTCTGTACAACTACCCGAAGGGGAGTTGTAGCAAGGCAGGAGTTGGTCTGTTCTCCCTAGGGACAAGCGATAGAACAAGAGGAAATGGTTTGAAGTTGAACCACAGGAGGGTCAGGCTGAATATTAGGAAGAATTTCTTCACAGAAAGGGTTGTCAGGCACCGGACTATCCTGCCCAGGGAGGAGGTGGAGTCACCATCTTTGGAGGTGTTTAAAAGCTGGGTAGATGTTTTGCTTAGGGACATGGTTGAGTGGTTTTGATAGGGCTAGGAGTAAGGCTGGACTTGATGATCTCGAAGGTCTCTTCCAGCTGAACCAATTCTAGGATTCTACGAAAAATCTTGGCATATAACTATTCCATTCAGTATCGATTCAAAATGGTCTGTATTACATTATTTTCAAATAACTCTTCTAGAAGGCTGCAAGTCTTTCCAATGCCTGTTCAGTCAGCACTTTTTTTTCTAGTGCTGTAAAGGTCTAAGTGAAAGAATCAGGAACTCCTGGGATCCAGTGCTAGCTCTGGCATGGTCTAATACATAGCCTTGACTAAATCACTTCAACTAAGGGCTTCAATATGCTCTCTGCACACTGTGAATAAAGTCATCAGTGCACTAGTAGAATTAATGCTTGAACAACTGATGAAGTCATATAGGGGTTAAGTATCTCCGAGCATTCATTCATGAGTGATTTGCAATGATCACAACAGAGGCAGTTTCTGTTTTTTTCTTCTTGGAATCACTCATGTCTCAAGTTCCAGAATGGCTTCACAACTCTTTTAAAAGCAGGACACAGCTGGAAGGAAGATGTTAATTCTTAGGGGAAAAGAGCCCTGTACTGGTGGAGTGAAGTAAAATACAGAATCTTACCTGCCGAGTCTTGGTTAGAGAGAAAAGACAGTACAGGAGAAGACTGAAAATAAGAAATTTTATTCATCATCATGAAGATCTCAGTTGTTAACTGACAAGTTCATATATGAAAGGCTATGCAAAAGCATTTGACACAGAAAAATCAGATGTTTCTACCATGCAGAATTTGCAAAGATTGTACGTTGCAGGAAAAAAAAAAAAAAAAGCACTGGTATGTCTTATATAGGTGATAAAAATGCCAACATTAAATGAAAACTGGTAAGATAAAGTGTATCTTTCATAGTCAGCCATTGTGTTATGTCCACAAGTTACAGCTGAGCCGATTAGAACATTTACTGACATTAGAACAATGTAGATTAATACATAGCTGAGGAGTTCTTAGCCTAGCATAACTGAACGCATTACTCAACAATATAACCACAGTCTATTTATAGTAATTCTATTTGTGTTAGAAAGATCATGTTTAAAATTATGTGATTTAATTCACTCATATCAACCTTTTAATTTTAACCAGCAAATTATTATTTCAAAGCATCTAACATCATCTATTTTAAATAAATCTGAAAAAAAAAAAAAATTAGGGCTATAATTTGCTTAACTTCTGCTTCTTTTTAAACTTTATTTATGAATAATAATATCTAATACTAGATAGACTGTAGTGTCATTTCTATTAAATTCTCATTAATCTCATAAAATTCTCATAAAAGGATGATCTGTGATCTCTGCAAGAAACAATAGTTGCTTCAATAGACTTGGAGAGAAATATCAGTTTTTCTCATAGTAATAGTGAAGTACAAGAAAAAAAGGTCCAATCCAGTGACAGGCTGCGGGTGCTCAGTTCCTAATGAAGCAAATGGGAACCTCAAATATTCAGTATCATCTTGTATGATCTGGCCATGGGCACTTACAAACACGCTGTGGAAAGTCTTTCCCACTTCAGCAGAGCAAAATTGGAAAGAAAACAATTTTCTTATACTGCTGTCTTGCCTTATTCAATTATCAGCATCTGATCTTGCCAGGCATCAAGCACCTTCCTGTGAGGTCCTCCAGCCTCCACTGAAATCATCAAACGGAGCTGAGGGTACTCACTGCCAGTCAGGACTGGACCCTAAGAGAGCAGAAAGCTGCATGTAAGCATGGGATGGCTCTAGCCAACTGTCAGTCTAAATAATAAGACCCTTTTACTGACACCAGAGAGAGACATTGATCTGGGATTGTACAGAAAATGCTCCACAACCAGCAAACAGTTGTTGCAGTAACAGAGCCAGCTTCAGTGTTACTGTATATCCTCAGGGGTTACTGCAGCAGATAGAGTTCTGGCCTTTTAAGTCAGGGCTCTCCTTTTTCAAACACCAAGTTTAAAACATCATTGGAAGAGTAAGTTTAGCTACTTCAATTTAGTCCTTCTATCACAGTAGGCATCAGAAAAATGCGCACAAATAATCTATTATAATTCGTAGATCCATTTCGTAGTCTGTTACTCCTCCTCAGCAAACAGGATGGATGACACCACGATACAGCCTGTGCTACAGCTATCTGCCTCTGACTGCACTTTGGTATTATACTTAATGATAAAATTAAACTTACATTCTGCACCATTCCTCCAGTCTTGGAGAGAAATGCTGCAAAAGGCATGACCTCTATCAGTGCTCGATTTAATTTTAGGAATTAAATTAATGTGTAATATTTTTTACAATAGTGACATTAGAAATAACAACATAAACATCCAACTTGAAAACGTTACTAATGTGTCACCTAATTAATAATGTTTATCTAAAGTAAACTAAACCAGTTTCTTAACATCCAGTAGAAGAGTGGCCTGAGAGGTGAGACTGAAAATATGTATGCAAACATGGCTCAGTGTAGGAGACTGAAAGAGGTTGCCTAGTTCTGCTCTGTAATACTTCAAATATTTTTTTTTTACCTGTACATAGTGAATAACTTCTAGAGTATAAGTTAATACAGTTTAGAACCACTTTATGAAATATTTTGAGAGTTGTTTAGAGTGTATGGAAATTATTATTTACCTGTGCTATAAAGTGAGGTTTAGCACCAAAGACAAGAGTATGCCAAATAATAAGCAGAATTAAAAATCATATACTGTAACATATCAAGGAAAACCCCCCAACATTTTCATTCTTCTTCACTATCTGCATTTTACCTTGTAAAAATTTACTACATACTGGTTTCTACTGAGTTACCCCCCCCGCCCCCAAAGTAAATAAGCAACAGTCTTTCAAAAAAGTCTTTTTTCTTAACTACTTCAATATCCTTCTTTCAGTGCTACCAAAAAAGATCACTAAATGTGGAGTCCATTCTTGAGTCAACTCTTGAAGACAAAATATGAGTTACAGTTGCTTAAATTCCATGTAGGTTATGTCAATAAGAGTATAGCAACTTCTGAAATGTATGTGATTTATTATTATAGTAAATAATAACAACTCATAACACTCCATAGGAGTGTAGAATGTAATCATTTTACAGATGAGGAAATTGAGGCTGCAAGGAAAATGAAATATTCAATGTCACTTTATAAATCCTTAACTGCAAAGCCTGAAGAGTAACAATCCAGTATATAATTAATCTATCCTTCTCCAAAATCACAATTATGTCTGTAAATTTTAACAAGAAAACCCAATTATGTGTTTTTTCCATCAGTGCAATTTCCTTCTATTACAAAAAGTTTTTCAGGAATGAAAGTAGCTAGATTAAGACTACAGTATATGGTTTACATCGCTAAAAGCTTTATAACAGTTTAACCCTTGGTGAGAATACCATATATTTTCATGAGGGCAATCTTAAGTCTTCATTTTAAAAGCTTTTTATCATGAAAAAATTTAGACAATCGGGAATTAGAGTAAACCAGAATTTTCCTCTAGAAAAAATACATACTGAAATAATATCAAATGCCTCTTCCACTCCTCACTATGAAGCATCAATATTTCTTTCGAAGTCATGATTGATGGCAATGGCAACTTTCAGTTCTGTAAGAATTTTTGAAAGCTTCTCTCTCTGTTGGAAGCTACCTATCTCTAAAAAGGTGAACACGTTTCTCAAATTTTTCTTTAGTATGGCCTTACACCACCACTTGTGTTGGATAAAGTAGTTTGGGAAAGTGGTGGGGGTTTTTTTCTTTTTTCTTTTCTTTTCAAAAAATTCCCCCCCCCCCCCCCCCCCCCCCCCCCCCCCCCCCCCACATTCTTACATAAAAAAAAAAAAAACTTATTTAACTTTACTTCCTGCGTGGAACACACTACGCCTATTACTACAGCACATTG
>JANIJG010012271.1:81225-91772 GCA_024611175.1 Megaceryle torquata
AAAAGTGAAACCGGTTCTCAAATTTTTTTTTGTGTGTGCCCTTACCCCCCCCTTGGTTGTGGTAAAGTAGTTTGGGAAAGGGGTGGGGTTTTTTTTTTTTTTTCTTTTCTTTTTCAAAAATTCCCCCCCCCCCCCCCCCAGAGATCCCTCAGAGCTCATTTTGTTAAAAATAAAGGGAGATCTTGTTCTTGAAGAACACTTGAAGCGGAGACCACTAAACTGCCATTTCAGATTGAATTATTATGATTATTTAAAAATACCTAAATCTTTGGTTTCTATTTTTTCCTCACCAAATAATGGTAAATTATATAATAAAAAACCTGAAACCACTGGAAGTATTTTGGAAAATTTTGTTCCAGCTTTGCTTACAAGATTTTGAAACCATCAAAACATGATGAAACAGTAAACAAGATCTCACAGAGGTTATCAATACAAATTTTAAGTTTCTTTAATTTTTTATTGTCATCCGTTATGCAAATTGGAATGCAACAATCACTACTATAGATAGGACAGAAAACTTTTTAAAAACCAGCCAATTCCCAAGTGCTCAAAATGTAGGGAAATAGCAACATTAAGATTATTCAGTGAGGCAGTAAGGACTACGAAATGATCTTCTCCTACATATACCAAGATATTTTGTAAAATGCTGACTATTAACACCTGCTATGAAATATAATGGAAGTTGTTTAGAAGAGCTAACAAAAGCCACTACATCCTGTATGTGGCACATCTTTTTGTTTATCTGTATTCATATTGCTGACATGAAGCACATGTCATTGTACCTATACATAATTGCAGAAATCATGAAAGACTACTACTAACCTTATAATCATGATATTTAAACATTACAGCTGCTTTCTCATTCCCACAATATAATGACTAACTGCCACTAACAACTGATTATTATCATGAGACTGGGGCAGCTACTGCCATGATTCCAATTCAATAATGCCTAAAGAGGGTAAAATCCCAGTTTTATTGAAATTACTGGAAATTATCCATACAAATTAATATATTTTAGTGGCCAGCATGGAGTTAAAAGTACTAAAAGATGCAAAGGAAGACCTCCTATACAATTAGTATGTACCAGAAGATGGTACCCTAGTGATAGAAAGGGGAAAAGTTTCTCTCTCCTTGAAAAGGTGAGGTTGGTCAGTGTAGTTCAAGTTTCTTTGTACTCAAGCAAATTTAAAACTCAATGGATCAGACTCTCAAAAAGGGAAGAGGAAAGGCAACTGCATCTTGACAGCTGTGGAGCTTAGGTTCTTCAAAAGAGCTAAACTACAAGAGATAAATGATGTCAGAAAAGTTCTTGAACAAATTCAGAAACATTATTACTCAGTTCATGACTGAAGTTGTCCCTCTGATATACTTGTCTGTGAACTCCTCCACGCTGAGGAATCTTCCATCAATTACATTTTAGGACCTGTTTGTATTTGCCAGAGTATAAACTGTTTCCCAAAGTTTACCCACAGCTGCTGAACACAGATGTCAACTCAGTCTTAGAAGGACCCTGTGAAATGGTGGAAGCTCAGAGGATATGCTGACAGAAAGATTCTTGTACGCTTGCCCTGCTCCTCTATTCCTCCCTTCACGTTAGACACAGCATGCTGAGCACAGCAGGCCTTAGGCTGACCTAAGCTACCTTAGGTGTATCTCTTCATTTACTTCAGGGTAATTTTCTTCTTTCCTGGCATATTTTCTCAAAACAGTCCACCAGAGAAAGTGATCTTCACCCACAGGAAACTATTTTTGAATACTAATTTGTTAAACACCTGTCTCCATCTACTTTCCTGCTATTATTTGTGAGAGGTGACACAGCACAACGCATCACACAGAACAGCAACGTAAGACTGGCTGTCTTTCTTGAACATAGGATCTGCATCTACCTCCTTTGTCTCACAGAGTAGCAACCTATTGCAACAAGGATATTTGAAATAAAAGCTTATTTAGAAATCTGTTTCTCTAAACCACAGAATTCTAAGAGCCCAGATTTACGTTTCATTAGCCAGCCTTACCTACCCATTTAGTGGAAAATATAGCCTATTTTGGTCTAACTTTTTCTCTTTAGTCTCCCTGTAAAGATACACTACATAAAATGTTTATCTTTGATCTGACTTATTCAGCAGATAGTAGCAGCTTTTGTTTTTAAAAAGTGACCAGACCACTGGTTTCCTATCAAGTGTATAGTTAAGACGCCTCATACAGCTCTGTTTTTCTGTACTTCTCTCATTCTCTGCCAACTGGTACCTCAGTCTTATTGGTATCCAATAATAAGCCCGATTACAGCTAGCCCTAGGAGACATGACAAAAAGAGAGTCCTCATCTTGCATTAATTGCTCGTATTGAAACTATGCCACATCTCTCGAAGCTAGATGTTGCTTAGTATCCCTTTGATATGATAATGACATGCTTCTTAGCAGATGAATATGCAAATTAAAAGCAGTAATTTGGTGGCATGCACCTGCTGACACTGCACTACTATGCTTATGTGCTCCTCTGTAACACTGCAGCTACACAAAAGCATCACAGAGGTAAAATTAAATTCTAATGTCGTATATATTAAACAGATGCTTCCACTTTTCTTTGTATATCTACTTTTTACAGAATTTGCTATTGGAATCTCAGTTCTCCCTTCATGCAATTAGTGGACATTTGTGTGTCATACACAGAAATGTACTTGGAGCTATTTAAGGGCTGTGTTTTTAAAGAAATGGTTTACATGAACTGCACTCTCAAAGATAATTTTTTTTTCTCCCTTCATAGCAGAGAGGCAGAGGATTTCAATCTTGATGCACAAAAGACCTTCATTCATAAAAGAAATGCATACTTGAGCATGGCAACCTGCACCAGAAAATTTCTGCAGTAAAGATACAGCAGAACATACGCTTATCCAAACTTTCTGATACTGGTTATGAACATTTTCAAATAGGTTCTGTGAACAAGCTCTGTGCATTAAACATACAGAGCCAGTTTATGCCCTCAGGTATGTCTTTGAAGCTCTTATATATGAATGAGGTGTTGAATATGAAGTGGAATTTGGTTTCAAATTGCCAAGCTGCTCAGAGTCACTATTGAGCTGAAGGTGCCAACAGACTCAGCCCAGGAGTGAACAGCTAGTAATGCTGGGCTGCCTCAGCTTCTGCTGGCCTCACTGACTGTGGAAAATGCTTATTCTCTGGAGATGTACTAAAGTGATCCATTGGAGCGACTCATAGGACAACAAATTATAATTTCCAGATGTGTTAAGATATAAATGCTCTAATGTTATCAGGCTCAGTGGAGTCTCTTTACAGATAGGCAACTGAAGGAATTGAACCAGTATGTCATAGGACTGTAAGAGATTAGAGGAGATTAAGGAAAATTCTTGTTATTTATGAATTTATATAATTTAGGAAATTCATACTGTTCATTTTCAAAAAAAAGAATAGAAACACCTAAGTTCCATGAACTAGGAAACTTTGGTTTTCAGAGGTTTCTTAGCTCTTCAGCAATTCCACAGCTGAAGGTCTACGCTTGTGTATGGCTCCCTGTATCTGATGTAGCTTGCAAGTTTGTACCTGTTTTAAGTCAAGTGGGCAGCCCATATCTTACGGCTGTTATTTACTCCATGCCATGTAGTGGCCATTTGAATGTGGGAAAGAATACACTCCCCTGTTTCTTTAAAAGAGAAGAGTTGTATCAGAGAGGAGATATCCTTTCTCCTGGTCGCACTTTATTGCCAAAAAGAAAGGATGTGTTAGGGGCAAAGCATGCGAACTATTAAATGTCAGCATAGTTTAATTTCCTTCACCCAAGTCCAGACTGTATGCCTGCAATTTGCATGTTGTCAATGTAAAACAATTTATAAATAAAAAAATAAATACCTTTACCTTATCCCTCCTGTCAGTGAACATGAATTCTGTTTTAAGCCATCCATTGTATATATAATACATATATTAGTTTCTTTTTGAATAGGACTGCAAGAAAGACTCTAAATATGAAGAATTCAAACAGTAAGAAATTGAGTGAAGTTCACACACTAAATGACAGAATAAATGACAGAGTTACAGAGTTATAATTTTTTATATATGTAAGAATGATGGCAATAGAGCTGGCCTTACTGAAGCTCTTATGTCAATACTGGATTAAACACTGGGTAGAGGGGTTCCTCTCTCTACATCTCATGAGGAGAAGCTAAAGCAATCCGGTATCTACAATGAAGGCTACAATAAGATAAGCTCACTTGAAGTAATGTAGTTCATAGAGAAATACAAATGAGCAACAAGAATAAAGGAATTTAAGTAAAAGTAGATTAAAAATACAGATGGGCTAAAAAATATTTAAAAGAAATAGAAGGGTTATTTATATTTTTGAGCATTTTGTATGGTGTAGCCTTATATACATGATGTCAAGAGGCTTTCTTCTGATGACCACTCTATATGACTACTGCACTAAACCACATAATAACTATTGCTGACCATTATGCATCTTTGCTAGTCATGCATAATTTTCTTTGGTTTCGTTTCTAAGGTGGTCTCTTCCAATGAATATTCATTAATGAATCATCTTTATTGCTATATTTAAATATAATTTCTTCAGCAAAATTTCATTCTTCTTGAGTTTTATATAGATCTACAGCATATCTACATACTGTATTCTTACTGGCTCATTCTACCTACAGCCTTAATTTTCTTTCACAACGCTCTTGAATTTTACCTCATCTTCAAAGAACACTGAAATACTTCTACAAGATCTTTAAGCAAATTCAATCTTGTTCAAAAAGTCTTTAGTTGCTAACTCCTTGTTTGCTTAGGATAATGCCTATTTGCAAACACCTGTTTCCCAAGAAATTTTCAACCTTTCAAATTCAGTAACTTCTATTCCATTAAAGTAGAATACTTTTACCAAAGCCTTCTGGTTTTGTCCAAAAGAAGGCAACAAAAACAGGCAACAAAAAGGCTTTTCCTGATTTTCTTTTTTAACTGATTTACCTCTGAAGGTTCTATGGTTTTCATCTGTAGCCTTACACTCTTTTCTAGTGATGGTCCTTTATATTTTTCTAAAATTTATTTACACCAATCCTTCTATTCTGTTCTATATCACCAGAGATGTGTAAAAAAGCAATTAATATATAAACATATATGCATATATTTAGGTACATTCCCACAGTAGCTGTGGAGTTGTAGTTATTTCATACTATTTTTTCAGTATGTGTTTGGATCTGTTTTACCCAAAAGATGTTCTTGTATTCTAATATAGCATTAACTTCTTACTTCCCAAATACCCACTTGTATTCTTAAAAGACTACAATTTGTATCCTTTAACATATTTATAATTCCATTTATAAAGCACATGCCATTTCCTCAGCAGCAGGGGGCATTAGAATTAACAGAAACAATGACTAAACCAAATACATCATTATGCTGTGAAAGGCTATGAAAGGCTTCAATAAAAACACTGAATTTACAGGTAGCCTTTCAGCATAATCAGAACAGAGATACGAGAGTGCTATCCTCAACCCTAAACCTTCAGAAAACATTAATGAAAACACTCCTCATGGATACATTATTTAAAGTAGAATCTCCACTACATAGAGCTTTTAAAGATACTCTGGGAGGTTTAACTTTGAATCTGCTGGCACCCAAGGTGAAGTGATCCTCAGAACCAAGAGTGTTCATGCTGATAATTTGTCAGCAAAACCAAGATCTAGTAGCAGAGTGGCTTAGGGAATCTCATCTCTCATGAGAAATGAGGAAATGAGGAAAGACACTGCTGTAACACACCTGGGACACGATCGCACACAGTAACAAGTCTGTTGTCAAACAAAAGCAAACGCTATGCTCAAGCAGCTACTGCTGAAGACCTTTGGAGCAGTGTTGTAAAATTGGTAAAATTCTCAAAGACCTCAATTGCACACTATTGCAACAGGCTCAGTGTTCCAAGATAAAAATATGAAGCAGCGTAGTAGCAAATTTAAGTGTCAGAAAGGCACATGTCTTGCCATATATCTGTAAGGCTGGCGAGCATTATACCGTACATAAAAATTAAGAAAAACATTTTGCTTTCCCACAGCCACCTGACAGCCTACAGTGAATGGACAAAATCTTTTATTCCGAATCAAATCAGAACACTTCCTTAAGTGCATTACTTTGAAGATGTCCCACATAATATTTGTAATTCCCCCTGGCTAACCCATAGGGGTAAAGTACACTGTTCTGTATGCCTGGGGATGGTTAAACAAGGTAACCAAGGGCTCCTTTCAACCAGTAATGGAATTTCATATTAAGCAAGAGTAACTTCAAAATTTTCATATGACTGCAGTAGAAATGGCTTATGTTACTCAAGAAATCAATCTTAAGAGACTAGGAGCCTTGCAATGTAATAACACTACTTGGTTTCAGCCCCTTATCTGTAGATCTTTTCTGCAGTAAAATGAAAACAGTAAGAATGTCAGATTGCCATTATCTGTCAGGAATTTGAGCAGGAAAACAAAACAGGTTTAGCGCAATGATGAACAGTTGTGACAAATCATCAGCAATTTCTCTAGATCCTCATCTCAAAGCAGTTTCATATTTCATTTTTAGAATCTGCATTCCCTCTTACATGAAGTAAAAAAAATTATCCAGTATTTTACACTATGCTACATTTACACAATTTATGTAGCACTTCTTAAGAAAAAGAGAAACACTTTCACTGGGTTTTCTACACCTCATTATGACATCAGTCAAAGTCTTTGGTTCAAAGCAATTCATATTAGCAATTATCAATTTTTTTATTTTATTTTTTTTTTTTACAGTGATGCTCAAAGCTACAGCTGCATTATGCTACTGTTGACCCGCAAGCTACACAAGGATGTAACAAGAGAACCTGTAGGGACTGTTGTAAAGTCCAGCTGTCCAAAATCTGTGCACCAGGACAGCAGTTTACAATTTAATGGAATAGAGAGAAGGGCTATACCTTGAGTTGTACCTTGTAAGAAATAAGATTTAAGGGCTTTAAAATAAATGTACATTAAGGTTTTTTAATATAATTTTACTCTTCATTGACAACAAATTGCTTAGAGATGTGCTTTACCTCTAATTTTTTTGTTGCCATAAATAACAACCTCATGGGACTGGGGGGCTTCTGGCTCCAATGAAACTGTCAGTGTTTTAGCCATGAGTCTGTACTGCAGTGCAATCAAATGGCTTCAAATAACTCTCTTAAAAGCTGAAAAGTCCATGTTCCTACACTGCATACCATTAGCAGGCTCCCCTCATTTCTCCCACTCCTTGTCTGAGATGATCAGAAAGGTCACAGTCTGAACAAATTTATCTTTTCAGTCAGCCTAAGAGTTTAGGGGCTAGGCTTTAGAAGAAAGACCTATAGGGAACAGGTGGGATCTCTGGTCCCTATATGAAAGAGCTTTGGGTAAAATATGACTACAAGTAACTTTTTATGTGCTTACAAAGCAGAAGAAACCACTGATATTCTTCACTGCTTGATGAGTAGCATTGACCTGAATGAATAATGCTGCTCAACTAAATTCTGAACTACCCTTCTCAGAAACAGATTTTATTCCCATTCTACAGCAAGCCAAATACGGTCCAAACTGTTTTCGCAAGGAATGAGCTCATTTATAGGCTTGTGTATACATAACAAAGTTCTGAATGCAAAACATTCTAAAGTGCCACATGAAAACTTCCATCTTGCAAAACACAGAAAAATCTGCTACATTTATACTTCTAAAGATTACAGCATACATGTATCCTGGGCCTGATTTTCCTCTTTTTTACATGAATTCAAGTCATAAGTATATCCATTAAAGCAGAAGGAGCTTCTTTCATGTAAAACATGCTTAAGTGAGAGAAGAATTCAGGCCTCATGCTTTTATTTTCACAGCAGTAAACCCAAACATTTCCCCACATCACGCAGAGAGGATGTGCATTTTCCATGTAAACATACACAAAGCCATTCTGGGTGAAGATCCCTTGATTAGAAATATTAGTATCTTAGTAAGTAACCATACTGATGGAGAGAAAGTTTATAATGATGAAACATACTGCATTAACACCATTAAGCATCAATTAATGTAAACAGCTTAGTCTCAGAGCTGTCACTGAAAAACTGAATGTAAAATGACACACTGTTACTAATTCACTGTCAGTAGAAAGCTGTGTACAAATAATCCTCTAGGCTATTTCTTACCGAAAAAATGAGAGTAAAAACTGTGTGACCACTCAGTTGACAGGAGAGTGTTTGTCCAATATTATGTCAGATTCTGTTATTCATCTTTCCTTTTTTTTTCCTTTTTTTTTTTTTTTTTTGGCACATTCTGCTCAAACTAATTGATGGTGATTCCACTGAAATATCATAGCCTTGTGATTTCTTGTCAGCATTACTGACCTCTTCTTAGCTTTGATTTTCACATTTTAAAGAGGAAAAAATAGACAAACATAATTCACAGTTTAGCCCACCCACACATCTCTGAGCCAACAATTCTTCAAGTGTGTGGGTTCACCACACATGAGCTCCACCTGACTGATTTTTACCTGGTGCGTGACCTTCAATTGAAAATTCCAACAGCATGCAACTTGTCTTTGGCAAATGAATTGTAAGTACGCCAGCTGCCAGATGTCTTCATTTTAAAACACCTTCAAAAATGCTTTCTGGCATTGATCCACAGGCAAAACAAACTAAGCTGTAGCTGTAATTTCTATTCTGTGCGCGAGAAAGGGGAGGAAACGTAAGATGTGTTGCTTTACATCTCTAAGAACGGTACAAGGCAGTGGGAAAAAAAAACACAACAACAACTCATTATTGATGTGCTGCATATTTTCAGGAAGAGTTTTTCCAGTACACAGAGCATATCCAAAATTTACATAAATATTCACCCTAATGAAATACTCGTTTGAAGTAACATAGTTCTGAACAAAGGGATTCCCTCTGTACCATGAAAATTAATGCCTATGCCTCCAAATGTGGACTAGACAACCCATTTTACCTAAGGTTTAGAAAAACAGATTGGCAAAGGCACTAGAAGGTGGAGATCTTAATTAAATCAGTGCACGAGACCTGGGATCACATGTTTTCAATTAATTCTATTCTGTTTTCCTAGCTGTTTGTTTCCTTTCAGAATCTGAAATTCATCTCAGGGACACCAGAAATGTCAGCGTTACTTGCAGATCTTTAGAACAAATGTGCACATATTTGTTTTTTACTTGCCACCATAACACACATTCTCCTGTCAGGAAAAATGTCCGTTTCCATTCACTTTCCTCTGAATACCTGGATATACTATATTCCACATGTTGGATCACTCCTGCGACCCCAGAGCCTGACATGAGTCAGAATCAGGCCTTCTACTGCCAAAAAATGACTCTATCCTACAAACCCCTCTACTTTTTGCCATCAGACTATTAACTACTAGCTCACTGGTCAGCTGCCCAGTCACATATATATACATATGTAGTTAGCTTAGAAGTTATATATATACACTTGAGTTCTCTACTGTATTTCTATGGCCATAAATCCATTTATTTCTACAAGCAGCAGAGCCAAGCCAAAAATTAACTACAAAGATATTATAGAAAAATTATACTTGGAAAGTGATGGTTTTTATGGTAATTAACAGCACCGTCACATCTACCAATGTGTTTTTAAATGAGTCTGGTAAATGGGGGTTCTAGGTCCTGGCTGGCATGCAACAGAAAGCTGCTTTGATACATACAAAAAAAGATCTGCCACCTATAGATGACAAAAGAGGAACCACAGAAACACAACCAGAAGTGGCTTAGAGATCCTGCATCCTGTGAAGTTAGAGAAACCTATTTACAGTAACTAGTTTGAGCTCTGTAATTCATATACATACCCTGTCATGTTTCTTGAGCTCCAAGCAGAGGTCCCTGTGCCTGACACTATTAGTAGAGCAAACACTCTCTTGTCAGTGCTCATACTTTATACAGTGGCATAAAAAGGGTAGGATACATCTGTCATGCCAGAGTTTCACTTCAATTATGAAGCTACAGATAGGCCATACTAAAAAAACCAAAACCCAAACCAAACTCTCCAAACAAAATAAAAAACAAAAGGCCAGGCTATGGACTTTTGTGTGCAGTACACCCTGAAACATGCCAGCTACTGCAGAATAAGAAACATCTTTTTCACAGTTGAATGATCTACTGAATGCTTGTATTATGTATGAGGATCTCAAAGCAATAGCTAATTCACTCGATTATTTTTTTATTGAATCTAATATTCAAACCAGCACTTACAGGCAGTGTGTAACACCTCCAAATAAAACACAGCACTTCAGAATGGCTGCATGAAACACATGGCACCACTGGGAACCAAAACTACCATAGGCATTAACAATCCAAAATCAGATGTGTCAAGTATCATCTGTTGTTTTCAAAGAAGCAAAAAAGTACAGAATGGTCAAGAAGCAACTGAATTGGAATTTTCAGTCCAGCTGTTAACAGAAAAGAGAGAAGAAGGAGGAAAAAAAGAGGGAGAGGGAGGAGAGGGAGGAGAGGGAGGAGAGGGAGGAGAGGGAGGAGAGGGAGGAGAGGGAGGAGAGGGAGGAG
>JANIJG010012271.1:98624-109564 GCA_024611175.1 Megaceryle torquata
AAAAAAAAAAAAAAAAAAAAAAAAAAAAAAAAAAAAAAAAAATCAAAAAAAAAAAAAATCCATAGTAATATAGCTAAACCTATTTCATAGTTTTACTTTGTAAAACATGCCTCTTCACTTGCATTTTGCTATTACAGGCTCAATATAAGTAGACAATTATCTAAGCTTAATGCCAAGAACGATAATGCATTGAACACATGCAAAATCCTTGTGCAACATCAACTACAGCCCGCAGGGATAAAACATTTATCAGTTGCTCCTTAGAGCACTAGTGGTTTGAAAATTTGGCTGCCCATGCGGACATTTAGTGAAATCATAGTTTTAGCTTCATTCAGAACTCAGCACAGTAAATCCTGATACCAGGATGACTCTCTTGGCAATCTGCCTCCCCGTACCCCCATGCACTGCAGGCTACTTTCTGTCCCACTACTTTCCATGAAAGAAGTCCTTTTAGTTAACTCCAGTAGTTGGCACAGTGCCCCTTTCATAGCCCAAACCAACCGTCATCTTGGATGTAACAAATTAGTACATTCTCAGAATAATAATAAGTATGGACATGAAAACACTATTGTTTTTACTTGGAAATGAAGTAACTACATTTTAGCCGGGTGACTTTTTCAGTTTGGCACCACAGGCAAAAATAAATCTTATAAAAAGAATGGACAATTACAGGAGAGATGAAAGACAGGCTTCTGCTGTGGGTTAGAAGTAAAAGAGCCATTTCTCTTACTGCCTGAAGAATATATCATAAAATAAAATTTTGAATATCAAACAATTTATTCCTTTGAAAAAGAATTGCTGTAGGGTTCTGTTAATTGATCTACAACTGATATTCTTTTTTTTTTTTTTTAAGTACAGAAATGCTTAAGTAAGCTCTATTAACATTACAATGAAATATTTTCCAAAGTACATTGAAAACAATATAGATTAATGCAAGAACTAGACTCAAGCTAGGCATGGAAGTATGATTGTGTATTTTCCAATGGCAAAATACAAACTTAGGTAATGTGAAATATATCCTTAGCTACAAATAAATATTTCAAAAACATTGAATACTTGCCATTTTATCTGGGTACTGTGACTATAATAAAAATACATTTTTTCTCAAGCTCTGCACATTTCATTGCACATTGGATCTTTTAAAAACAGTATCACAGAACTCATTTTATAATGCCATCTTAAACTGCTGATAAAAGTAAATTCAGATCATTGTTCTCAGCACACTAGCACAGACGTCCTAGGCCAAGTTCTCTGAAAAGTACAGATAATTAAAACTTTCCTATATCAGAGTCCAATACAGTAACAGCTTTCTTGCCAAACTATGATATGGAACATTAATAGAGATTTGAATAACAAGTGCATCCCTTACTGTGTAACTCTTTAGCAGCAGATAAGACTACATTACTGTGAAGTGCTGACAAGTATGAAAGATTAAAACAAATATTTCTCTTAAATATGTTAAATATATTTCTATTTTATGCCATGTTCAGTCTGCAAAGCAAAAAATCCAATATATATCACATATATTTAAAATACTGAGTTTGAGGCAGTTTAAATAATTCAAGGTATTTTACGTTGAAATGTAACAATTTTACTAAACTTTCTGGTTCAAATGAGTCCAAGAATATCTCATTATAAATGGAGACAGTCCTGAAAAAGCAATCAAGCATGACTAAAAAGATCACTCTTTTACACAAAAAAATAGCCTTCTTATTTTACCCTTTGTTGGAAAGACATTTGGCCAGCCACAGGGGAAATACATAATCTACTTTTATATTCAAATAATATATTTCAAAATTCTATGCATACAAGGACCTTAAAACAATTCTGGGTGGAATATATAAGACATGATTTATGTGATACTAATAACTGAATTGCTGACATGGGCTGACAATTACTTGGGGGGGTTTGTTTGTTTGTTTCTGTTACTCTAAAGCATGTGTACAAGTTATTTTGCCTATTAGTTATTTCTTATTAGTTATTTCTAATGTGACTTCAAAGGAAAATACCAATAGAAAGACATTGCAATTAACTATGTAGGGAGATCCTTGTTAAAAAAAATAGAAGTATTACATATGAGCAGTTTGCACATTTTCATAGGGATGTTATTATAACTAGTTCAGTTCTGAAGCTCCATTCTCATCAAAGAAGCATTCCACCACAAATGTCACATATGAAAAGTATACCTTTTTATTTAAAGTATACAAACCTCACTGTTCATCCTTTTATTTTTTATGTTCATATAAGATATTAAAATAAAGAGTACTGATGGTGTTTTGCTTTCAGAATCTGAAGGACTAATGAAACAGCATCTTAGTTTTTAAAGACACTAACATGTCAGTGCTTCTGGAGGAAAATTGCTTTTCAAAGCAATACTGCTGGGGTAAGAGTCAGGGAGGAGAGATGCAATTGATGTTTTTCACTTTACTTTAAACAAGACTACTGTTATTCAGTTTCTCAATACCCAGGATTATGAAGATCAGAGTACTATACACCCCAGAAGAGGAAAAGCTTAGAGCAATTATGGCTCCCTTCTAAGTAGGGTAGCACTGACTGTTGGTTTTCAATAAATAAGCAGTCTACACACATTTTTCTTGCTTCATAACTGTGTGAGGTTACTGCACCTAAAACTCAAAAATATAAAAAAGGAACAGGGAATTCAATTAATAGAACTCCATCATTTTCATTCTGGAATTTTATCGCTCGTGAAGAGTTAAAGTTTTCTTGTATTATCTGGATACGTTCCTCTCTTATGCCTTTGCTGAGAAATAGAGAAGTTAGAATATCAGGGCAAAGAACTGAGAAGTGAAAATGTCAGTGTGACTTGCATGTTCATAGCTTTCTCTGGGCCCTTTCAGCTTATACAGCAGAGCAGAATGAATATTTGTGCTAACTACACATTTCAGTACAAAGAACCCAATTTAGAGAAAAACAAAATCTCAGACCATTTATGGCAACTGTGCACTTTACAAAATACAGTTATAAATGGTTCATTCACTCACAGGGAAGAGCCTCTATGACTGGGTGTGCAAGTGACCTGCCACTTGCTGGGTTTGATAAGCCTGATCCAAAGCCTAGTGAGGGCAAGGAAGGAACTCACATTGACTTCAGATCTCAGGCTCCAGTCTCCTTCACAAATGTTTCACTTATAAAAACTAAGTTGGAATGCACGATGTAGGGTTGTATATAAAAACTGTTACTCTGGTTTAAACACCTGGGCTACAATTGCATATGACAGCATTGTCTGGATTTACAACTCATGAAGATAAGTTGATTGAAAATGATCCTTGGGTATTTTTTCAGTTAAGTAGTGTTTTTAAAATAGCAGCTACTGGTTACGAAGACAACTTTGTGTGGATCATACTTACACATACAAAGTGCCATATTTATTGTTTATTCTTTCTCTACTCATGTATCTGACAAGCACTATAAATTTCTCACAAACACTCCCAAAAAAAGGAAACAGATATAGCAGTATATCCACAGCAGTTAATAGCACAGGCAGCTAATTAATTATGTACTTATGTGTGCAACTAGCTATTCATGCAAATTATACAGGCAGTTGAGCACATACTTGGTGCACACAAAAACTTAATTACCCAATGTGCTATAAGTCTTACCCAAAGAAAAAAATGTAATATCTAACAATTGCTTTGAGTTTATATATCCTCAGGACCTATAGATCTGATTACATCTATCACAGGTGAATGCTATGCCTATAAAGCCATATTCATAACAACCTAACTTTTGCATTATTTCAGACACAATATTGAAGAAACAAGTTGTTATACAAGTCTAACAAAACTGATTTTTATTATAATCAAAGGAAAGTTATTCTGATATTTTATGTCTTAAGTATCCTTTGAAGACTTAAGATGCAAATAAGGCAAAAAAAAAATAGTGAGGGCAACTAAAATTAATATATATTTCTTCTATTATGTAACGCTGTGGCTCTTTCTCCTTGACACTATTTCACTTGTATGTTAGAAGTGCAATAAAAAGGTGCTGTATGAAACCCCACATAATTTATATATTTTTTCTGTTTATGCCATCAGCTTTTCAAAGGGTTAACTGGAAAACCTGCTCCTTGTGCCCTCTCCTGGCTGCAGCTCCAAGGACAAGGGCAGCACAAAACATCGCCCGCCCTCCCTTTTTTTCAGAATCACTATTTTAAATGTACTCACAATAACAGTAATAAAACTAAATTACTTTCAGGCCAAATATTAGGATCTTCAAGGTTTCAAAAGTAATGTATTAAAGATAAATGGAATTTTTCATTGAAAGATCTACAAAAGTCTGAAAAATTTAAAATTACACTGTTTTTTCTTGAATCATATTATTAGATTCAATGCCAGGCTCATTGTTAACTCTGTCTTAACTCTACCTCATACCTACAAAAGTAAAGAAAAAAGCTTCCTTTACTATTAATAAAACCAGAGTTTGGAAGCATGATCTAAAGTGGACATCTAAGTGTCCCTAGATGGTAGTGTGGTCCTAATATCATATGTCATTTGGGGGATACCGGCTTAAGGCCAAATAGAATTACATTATACTTTTTTTGGTAATGATTGTAGACTTGATATTTGAGATACAATAGTACGCTAATGTCAATTTTACACAGGTATCTTGTGTTTCAGTCTTTACCCTTTAAATAGATGAGGCAAATCTAAATCAAATAGTATTTTGTGACCACTTTGAGCATGAATATGTTATTACCTATCATACAGATAACAAGAACTTGGAAGCTCACCATAAAGTCAGAATCAAAGTATTTCCTTACTACCAGGAAGTGAATGCCCAGAATCTGAGACAGAAGCAAGCTGCAGGATTCAGCAAAAGTAGATCATGTAGGGTAGAATCACAAGAGGATGTGAAATGGAAGGAGAGTTAAGTACACCTGGTATGCAATTTAGAAATTAATGCTTCTGAGATCCACAAAAGAAGACTTCAACCTGTGTTATGCAAAGGACCTGAGTTCAGTCCAGTGTGCTAGACCCAAATTATTTAATTTGCAACTCTGACCATAATTTTTTTCTGAGATTTTTCCCAATACTAAAGTCTGTTTCTAGAGGTACAGCAATCTTGCTAATTGGTTTTAGCAATGAGTATGTGGATACCTTCAAATTTGACATCAGATGTAACTGCTACAATATCTGAGCACCTTGTGTGCATGGGTAGGATTAGAAAATTTTAAACATTCTTGATGACAAAAATTTGTCTTCAAGAAGTAGCAGGGAAACAAGTAGCAGCCCTCCACTAAGAGCAGGAGCTAAAAAAAAAAAATGTTCTTTCCACACCAAGAGAGTCTGCCTCAATTCTAGCTACCTGGAAGCTTAAAGTATCCATAACTGCAGCTGCATAAACCAATTATCAATAAAAACTCCTTGTAGAAAGAAAACAAACAGGTAAAGCTGCTTGACTAATGCATCCATTGCAAAAGTGTAATTTCTGTAATGTTACATTCGGCACATTGAAGGACAGCCACTATCTCACAGGTCTTGATCATTCATGATTAACAGGAGCCAAATATACAACTCAGCTAATCAAGGTCCACTTTTTTTTTTCTACAGCATGACAAGAAACAAGGCTGAAGAGTATATTTTTACTTCACTTCAGGATAAAGAATTACAAGTTTTATGAATAATGATTTTTTTTTAATGATAAAAGAATTATATTTTGGGAACTTGAACTGAAAAATTTCTCCATCACCCAGTGACCTCATGTCTTAACAATTTATTGTATTTTCATATTAATCCAGACAAGGAACATCAAAGAACATATGCTTTTGACAGAAACCGCAGGTGTGATTACCTGCTAAGCCTCATGGACTCTGAACTCATTGATTTGTCCCCACTTAAACACTGTGTATTACAGATAGGGGTCTACATTTTATGATAAAGAATCCCCTCCTGTTTCAGCAACCGGTCTGGTATATACGACACTTGAGCAGATGAAAAGGTCTGGTGCTGCAGAGCAGCAGAGGATTATCAGCTCCCCAGTAGAGACCTTTTATCCAAAAAGCCACCTGAGAGTGTGGCTCCCTGGATGTACCTACACACCACAGCTGCACATGGCAAAAAGACCCAACAAACTCAGTATACAGCACTGCATAAATCCATCCCATGATAGTGATACTGTTGTCAGATGCTCAAATACCCAGACATGACCTGTTGCATGATTCACATGTGAACTCCCATGTACTGAGACAAGAAAAGGTTGAGATATTTGCTGGAAAGTTGAGATACAAGAATTTTATTTCTATGCTAGAGACGTTGTGGACTCTCCTTCCCTGGAGACTTTCAAGACCCATCTGGATGCATTCCTGTGTAACCTGCCCCAGATTCCATGGCCCTGCTCTGGCAGAAGGGTCAGACTCAATGATCTCCTGAGGTCCCTTCCAACCCCTAACATTCTATGATTCTAGATTATAATATGCATCAGGCAACTGAAGATAACTTATCCAGGGAAAATATTAAATAATAATGAAATTAAGTAGTAAGCCTGAAGAAAATAAAATATATGAAGTATGGAAACGAGCACTTCACATATACAAACTTAGTACCACTTTCTGCTGATACTAAGTTGCCTTGGAGTAACCTAGTCAAGAGGCATCCCTGCCCATGTAGGGAGGTTGGATTATATGATCTCTAAGGTCTCTTCCAGCCTAAGGTATTGTATGGTTCTATGACACAAAGCTATGTGAGTTTCACTACAGCAGCTTTATCTGGGCAGTTCTTGACTAATCTGATGACGGTGAAGTGTTGTTTTTTTTTTCTTTTTATTGGTATATGACTTTTAATATCAATAATGCTGGACAGAACTGAAATACAGATGACTCACACAGCTCTAATCCTGCCCCTGTGCCTTTACAGGCAGGTCTTTGCCTTCATGCCTGGTTCCTGCACACTCAAGGACTTTGATTGACATGTAACTTTACCCATTGCTGAATGCTGTCCTGACCCTTTAACAGACCCTGCGCAAGCTGCAGGATTTCCATTCCACAATGGTCATCCTTGCTGTCCCCTCCTGCAACTTTTGGTATCTCCTACTTCCTTGAGCAGGGCCTGTACATCACAAAGTGCTGCCTCCATATCTTCCCTCAGGACAGACTTCACCCCATCCTCTGAAGGCATACCACAAAATTACAAAGGAAAGCAAAACTTCACAACAGTCACTGTCACCTTCCTATTTCAGGTCACTCAACAGAAAAAGTGATTGACCATGGGGAAAAAAAAAAAATCTACTAAACACCTGGAATTCATATTTTTTCAACATATTTGGATTTTTTAAAAACAGTACAGCTACATTTAATTCTTAAAAATTCTTACAAAGCACTGAATATCCAAGCTGATATCCATCTTTTTAGGTTAAAAAAAAAAAATTCACACACACGGAGTAGCTTAACTACCTGCTCCTCCACTAGGTGGATATGAAGCCGCATTTCAAAAAGAAACAAACCAAAAACCAACGTAGAAAATGTTAATGGCACCTTTCTGGGTTTGCAATTGCAGTAATATTGCAATAAATTGACCTAGAACATGAATATTTTTCTTTAAAAAACCCAAACAAACTCACTTTGAGTTGCCTGCGCTGACTCATCCAGTTGACTTGGCATATTCTCCATATCAGCTTCACCCCTTTTAAAAAAGTAAACAAAACAAAAATTAGTGGACAGTCTTCTCATCAGTGACTGGCTATATACACTGCCTCCTAGCAATGACACCTTGTGCTTGTTTCATGGCTTTCACAGAAGGATCTCAAAGCAACAGAATACAATTATACACCTCATCCTTCCTAAGAAGAAAAGAAATTCCAGCAGCAGACGCTCAGCAACCTTGAGGAAAAAAAAATTCTTTGCAGGTTACTTGCAGAAAGCAGGGATAAAAACATAAGGTTTGACACTCTCTTTCCTTTTTTAACACTATAGCCATAAAGCCTTCTGATGAAGGAAGAAGGAATTTTCACATTTCTCACAAATTTAAGATTTCTTCAGATATTAGTGTTAGTTGAAAAAAAATCTTATTTCTTAACACTTACATTATGGATAATTAATTCTCCTTTTCCTCCTCCCTAATTTTCCATCAGCACCACCCATTTAGTAACAGATAATTCTGTTCCTTTCTTCTTTTGACTACCATTACTGCAGTGCTAAAGAGAGTGAGTGAGGGGAGGAGTAAAGTAGAAAGAGTTGGGAATGAAAAGGGAGGGTTTGTATGGGGGGAGAGAGAGATGAAGAACAAGCAGAGGTCAAAGCAAAGAAGAAAGAAAACAGGAAGAAAAAAAAAAGAATAAGAAAGCAAAAGAAGCAGAGAAGAGTCACACAGACTTCTGGGAGACTTGGAAATGTTCTGGAGAGGCAACTCATATATTCCTTAATCTTTCTGTGTATGCATCCTATCACCTATCCTTTGCACCACCTACTGCTAGCTGGCTGAAGGAGTTTTAGTATGGAAGCATTTTGCCTCAGCAACTTTTATTTATATGCCTGTGTCCAGATAAGACAAAATAAAACAATATACAGGATCTAGCACAGCTGAGCTGCAATCATAATTTCATATTTCTGGATACAGTAGAGTACAAACAAATAATATTTATGTTCCCATACTATTACAAACATCTAACAAAACCATGAGCACAGCAGTACAGGGCAGCACTACTGCAGAAGGTGCCTGAGCTCACTGGCTGAAAAAGGACCATTGACATTTCTAAGAGAGCAGTGGCCAAGAGCTCTGCTCGTATTTGTCTCCTCCATGAAACTTTTCAGTCCCAGATACAGCCTGGGCCACTCTGACAGAAGTTACTAGGGGCAGTTTGCAAAAATTATTTGATCTATTAAAAAAAAAAAAAAAGTTAAAGCCTAAGACTCCTCATGACCAAGGAAAATAAATGTCTTGCTAACATAAACTACTGAGAAATTAGAGGAAAAAAGAGATGTATTTGTGCTCAGACAAGAAATGAGGGCTAGAACATTTCTGTTCTTGGGTTTGTCACTTTCTAACTGAAGGATTACGGAAAATATTACAGGAGTGTCATGCAATTTTCAGCCTTATTTATGCAAAATGATAAAAATCCCATCCAGTCAACAGCTCTACATCAGTTTATTCTAATTAAAAATCTAATTTATGGTGCCTGATTTGATGGCTGTTGGCTGTCTTGTGAAGTTGGCCACCTTTAAAAAAAAAAATCAAGCAACGAACATCTCATATCAGGCTAGCAAAATCAATGGACATTAAAAAAGCCCTTTATTACTGTACTTTGATAAGGTGGAGGTAACACTAGATAGTATGAATCACAGCTTGCATGATCATGAAATAATAATATGTTGTACTGATTCATTCCTGACAGCTTGGGCTACTTGTGCCTTTGCTCTGATCGAGGAACCGCCATTCTTCTGCTAGCTTTATCTTTTAGAGACTTGTCTAAAAGAAAAAAACCAAACCCTGTGGACAGAGAATATTTCTATAATACTGGACTGGTCATTCTTTTCTGGTCTTAACGTCTCATACATAAATAGTGGCTTTAGAACTCTTCCTTAAAAAGGTTCAAAAATGTATGTAATATTTTGTACATGCTCTGCAGCAGTATCATTGACTCATTTGTAAAACACTGCTACATATGTTGAAGGCTATTTAGGATGGAACTCACCATGTCCAAAATCCAAGTCCCAAGCCTCTAAAGAGCAGTGCAAGGCTCCCAGGTGGAGATGTTCATAGGTCACACCTGCCATGGATCAGCACTGAAGCAATGTGGAACTGATCAGCATGGAAGCAATGTGATTAGTAACCCCTATATGCATATAATTTGGTTTTAAAAAGGAAATTTAAATGCCCTCACATTTTAGATGGACTAAAGGTTCTGTTCAAAGTTCAGAACTTAATGGTTTGGGGTAATGTATAGGTCCAGCAGACCTATATACATATAGATGAAAATGTTTATGTAAGAGGTAAGATGACCCTACCACACCTCTTCAATTTTCCAGAATGCTCTATCCGGCTTCATAGTTTCAGCCTCACGTTCTGACTTAACAATAAGCTCCTTTATAGCTGTCAAGTTTTGTGTTGTTCAATATTAGGGTACTTCTTGTCAGCAAAAACCAGTCTATCCTTGAACTACAAAGGAAATTTATGTCATGTAGCGTGATGCTGGGCCATTTTTATTGGGACCCCTAAACAGTCCAATCTTTTGTTTCAACATCTTTGATCAAATAGCTCTTTTCTCTGCTTACTCTTTCCAGCTGCTAGGAACCAGCAGCAAGAAGACAAATGCCTCATCCTCCTTCTCCCAGAGGAATAAACACTGGTTTAAAAGTCCTAGGGTCAGTCTGCCTTTCTTTAGCACATGGAGAACAGGGAGGTAATCCTAGGTAGTCAGCATGGATTTACTTGGGGCAAATCCTGCCTGACCAACCTAGTGGCCTTCTACAGTGAAGTGACTGCATCAGTTGACAAGGGTAGACTTATGGATGTCATCTATCTGGACTTCTGCAAGGCCTTTGACATGGTCCCCTCACAACATCCTTATCTCTAAGTTGGAGAATTACAGGTTCAATGGGTGGACTGTTCAGTGGATAAAGAACTGGTTAGATGGTTGCATCCAGAGCGTGATGATCAACGGCTCAATGTCCAGATGGAGGAAGGTGATGAGTGGTGTCCCTCAGGGGTCTGTGCTGGGACCAGTGTTTAATATCTTCATTAATGATATTGACAGTGACATTGAATGCACCCTCAGCAAGTTTGCAGATGATACCAAGCTGGGGGGTGCAGTTAATATGCCACAGGGATGGGATGCCATCCCGAGGGACCTGGATAGGCTGGAGAAGTGGTCACAGATGAATCTTAGGAGTTTCAACAAGGCCAACTGTAAGGTCCTGCACCTGGGCCAGGGTAACCAGCATTATCAGTATAGGCTGGGAGAGGATATACTGGAGAGCAGTCCTGTGG
>JANIJG010012271.1:109664-144062 GCA_024611175.1 Megaceryle torquata
CCCAGAAGGCCAATCACATCCTGGGCTGCATCAAAAAAACTGTGGCCAACAGATCAAAAGAAGTGATTCTGCCCCTCTACTCTGCCCTGGTGAGACCTCACCTGGAGTACTGCATCCAGCACAAGAAGGATGTATACATATTGGAGCATGTCCAGAGGAGGGCCAACAAAATGATCAAGGGAATGGAGCATCTCTCAGATGAAGGCAGGCTGAGGGAGTTGAGGCTGTTCAACCTGGAGAAGAGAAGGCTCTGGGGGGACCTTTTAGTGACCTCCCAGTACCTGAAGGGGGCCTACATGAAGGCAGGGGAAGTCTATTTAAAAGGGTTTGTAAAGACAGGACAAGGAGCAATGGTTTTAAGCTAGGAAAGGATAGGTTTAGACTGAATATTAGAAAAATGTTCTTTAATATGAGGGTGATAGATCACTGGAATGGGGCTGCCCAGAGGGGTGGTGGAAGCCCCATCCCTGGAATCATTCAAGGTCAGTCTTGATGGGGCTCTGAGCAACCTGCCCTAGGTAGAGATCTCCCTACTTGAGAAGGGAGGTTGGACCAGATGACCTCTAGAGGTCCCTTCCAGCCTAAAATGTTCTATGATTCTATACCATTAGACAACTCTCTATCCTCAAAGCTCAACAAACACATAATTAAGTCTTTGCATATCAGGCCTGAGCTTCTAACATCTCAAAGTATACTGTAAACCAAACAGCAAAACTACAAAATAAATACAATGAAATTAAGGGAACATTTTTAGTTTCCAAGACTCTTCTGAGTCCAAATCTATGCTTGAACAATCAAAGGACTTACTTTTAAAAGCAAGCCAACAAATAGCTCTCTGTTACAGATACAAAGTTATCTTTAAAAAAATAAACAAAAATCACAGCACTTAAAAAAATAAAAAGTCACACTTGTAGTTTTTTTTTCTTGGAAAAGGGGAATTAAACTATTAAAGGACACCTTGTTAAGTAATTATATAGCAACATCACTGTGCAATTAAATAGCCATCAGTCCCTGCAGCTGAGAAATTTCAGGTAATTATTCAAAGATAATTTAATAGGAGAATTACTGTATTCAAGAAAGCATTAGCTAGTAATCTACCTCAATTAAAGCAGCCAATTAATTTCAGCACCTTGATAATAGTCGCCTTTTGCAAAACTATCCTCCCCTACACACACACAAGTCCTAAATTTCAAAATAATCATACAAAAAGTGCAAATTTGGTGCATTTTAGCTTTCATAAATAACAATTCACTCCCAGGGAATTCAGGATGCTTACATTGTACATTATGTTATCACTATGTATTACTCTTATTGGTTTAGCATTCATCTTCAGTTTTACCATGGCTACATATGTACCCATATGTTTGTAAGATGAGTTAGAACAATGAGGGCTATGCAGGCAATGCGCACAAAGGGAATAAATATTTGTCTATTCATACCAAAAAAGATCACACAAAGCTGCATAATAACTGAAAAAGTGTCTCATTGTGATGATATGTCTTCAGGGAATTATGGGACTCTCAGAGTGTATTGCTCGGTTGTGCTACTGTACATACACTGGAGACAGAAGTCATTAATCACACACAGTTGCAAACAGTGTTCATGGTAACGGATTTTGTGCAGAAACAAAACACTGCATATGCCACACAGCAGTTAGTTACACAGCAAAACATTTTCTCAAGATCACTACACACTGGAAGTTCTTTATTACAACGGTGAATATCAACAACTTTTACATCTTGTAACTTCCTCCACGTGACTTTGGGCTCCTTGAACAGAGATATCAACAAAAATACTGGACAGAAGAAGGACGTACTGATAAGTTTCAGAAAGACACAAAAGGCAATTTGGCATCCAGCACTTAGATTCAGTCGTTGCTGAGGTCCTAGTTTCTTCACACTTCTTCAAAAATCAAAATATGTCACAATTAAGAAACAGTTTCCTTTTAAAAAATATCCTGTCATGTAGATGTTCCCTGATTTAATTTCCATTTTCTGCCTCAACCAGAGCTGTAATGTGTTTTCTTTCATTTCCTATTTAACTTGTCTTTAAAAAGAAATAAATGATGGTTGTAAATATTAGAACATCTATGTGATTCAGATTTTCATATATTCCTCGTATATACTGGAAATTCTCTTCCCTCACCCTTAAACCATGGCAGTGTGCTGAGGGTAGACCGAATAAGCATGTTTTTTTTTTTTTTTTAAGTCTTGAAAATATGCATAAACAAACACAAAACCCAATCTTGGCAAGACTGAATCCTGATTCGTTTAAGAAAAATACAAAACCATATAGAAGTTCAGTAAGTTTATCCACTCTCTTTGACAGGATGAAACAAAATATAGCTGTAAAACACTCTTAATTCCAGATCTGGAAAACCCCTAATATCTCCAAGGTATTGATCACTAACAGAAATCTGTGATAAACAGACCTAGAAGGGATTTTGTTGAAATCAGTCATCATTGTGATTTGAGCTGTTATTTGTTAAGGATATGAAAAATCACATAAAATCTTTTAGACTGAAATCCCTGTCCCAAGTTTTTGTTTTGTTTCAGCTTTTTTGTTAAGAGGTTTCCAATGTTTCCCTTACTGACCCATCAGTCATAAGTTTCCATTTAAGTCAAGAGTACTCAGCATTACCTGATCCATTACCACTGTCCCAGAATTTAAAGGTATTAAAGACTTCCTTGCCCATTATAAAACCAAATATTTATCTATGAAAAAAATCATTACAAAAAAAATCCATGAGCTCCTTCAAATGGCATCAAAATTTCTTCAAACTTGTGACAGATTTGAATGTGTTTAATGTACCCATAAACTTTTACTTGAAATAGTCAGATTTCAGAGTGGTTTTTTTTATTCTCTTTGATCATTCTTTTTAAAGCAATAGAAAAAGAACAAAAAAACACCCAAACCACAAACAGATCCCTTATGTATCTCTATCTTAAAGTCTGTGCATCACTCTCCGCACCGATATTCAACAAGGTACTTCAGCACATATCTGTCTTAAATCACATTGATTAAAATGGGATTAATCATATATCTAAAGCCAGACTCATCCTTAAGCATCTTGCTATATAAGAAAACAAAGATAGATATTTCACTGACCAGTGGTTTTCTCACCTCCTCATCTAGTGACAGATAGAAGAGCATGTATTAGACAGCATAGGTGCAGGCTCTTAAGCCTTTGCAGGTGGTTGTGATCCCTGTGATGGAAAAAAATCTCATTTTTCTTCACTGTTGTGAAGAGGGATGAGAAAGAATATAGCATCACAGAGATTAGGCAAGAGCACTAAAATGTTCCCAATACAGTCTGTAGTAGTGATGAGCTGAACAGCAGGTACGTGGGGACTCCTGTTCCCCTTTTCCTTTCTCATACAACATACAATGATATTTCATACCAAGCTGAACAAATAAACACAAAAAGTAGTATATATTGATAGGATTAGAATCAGAACTTATCAGTAAGCTGCATTGTAAATTATACAACTAGAATAAGTAATTGACAATATTTACCATCGAGAGCTACAATTCTCTTGGCATCCAGAGTCAAATTATATGTGTATTAATCCCCCCAATCACAAATTTACTCTCTGAACAATACAATCCAAATGATTAGAGAAAGTAGAGACTCATCCAAAATAACCACAAGATACCTAAAGGATTTAATTTGCTCCATCACAGTGCCACTTGCTGTTCTAATTATCATTTCATCTGGAGTTACCTGTAATTTTCTTTTAGTGTGAAAAAAAATTGTACATTTTGTTTTCTTAACATTTAGTAGGAGTCTGCTATTAATCAGTCATTTTTCAACATTTACAAAATTGTTCTAGAGATTTAGTACACATTTTATTAATGGACCATCCATAGCAGCATTATCTGCATAAAACAGTCAGTAATTGATTAATAAAATATTAAATAATTTTAGTGTTAATAGGGGACCCCTGGGAAGCTCCATCATCATCAGTAACAGGCCAAATTCACAGACTCAATTAAGCACTCTGATAAATTAGGATCACTGAGATTCTTCTTTAGGACTACATACTATGTTATGATCCATTTTGCATGAGCAAAGAGAAAAATCAGCTGAAACATATGTACACTGAGGTTGTGGCTGTTTAAAGCAAATTTGATTCAGCTACGATTCAACATCTGGCATCTGTCTTCTGCAACTACTTTTAGAAGACAAACAAAATGGCATGTTCACCTTAACATGACGGAAAGCAAAGGTGAGAATTTTAATCAAATTAAGAACAGTTATACCAACCATCACTCTGTGTTCAATAAGAAAGCAGCTCTTCTTCGAGCTACAAGCTCAAAGGTAGAGATGCATCCTCTAAAATGTCCCACCTTTGCCTAGAAACCCCAAGAGGAAGCTTCCTCCTTATGCCCATTAGAGATACGGACAGAGGGGCTGCAAGTGTTTCACAACCGAATAGCACATGCCCTCATCACGCAGCAGCATATCCTGGGTCCTTCTGCACTAGCAGTACTTTGAGCAGCAACAACTTCAGGCAGGACCCTTTTTAAGCCATGATCATTTATTCACATGCAGAACACCCGTGCAATCTCCCATTTCACACCACCAGTAAGCAAAGTCCTGTACATTGGATTTTTATTCCAGTCAAGATTCAGGGCTTGGCACAGTGAACTGACTCATATCAGCCACAAGACAAAGAGCCCAGCAGACAAAGGACTAACATCCTTGGTGCAAAAGAAGGAAGAAGGAAGGGCTTAAAAACCCCAGCAGCTCTGTGAGAGGAAGAGACAAATATTGGGTCTGAGCCACATTTTACGTTATGAGTCACATGATAGGTTATGACTTTGTGTCTTCTCTAAGGAGGTAACTAGAAGTCTTAGGTGTCCTGTATAAAAACTGGATGGACCTGCCGTGTTGTTCCCCGCCAGCCTTTCAGTAATTCTCCCACTTGAGATCTCCCCATTCTCTAACAGGAAGAAGTATTCCCCACATCCATGTCTAGGAATATGAAAATGAAAAAAAAATAAAAGAAAAAAAAAGGCAGAGAGCATAAAAGAAACCTCAAAATAGCAAAAAGCAATTGTTCAGAGAGTACAACCTAAAAAGCACTGTGCAAGCACAAGAAAATGGAAATTACTTGCAGAAATGATTCACAAAATTGTTTCAATAAATTTAAGAAACTCATAGGTTGCTTGCAATTAAAGATGCATACAAAAAAAAAGTGAAATTTAGTGAAAAAATTAGCTACTATAAAAACTATCATCTTTTCTGAAACAGTTTAAATTAGCTCTCAAACATTTTCCAAACTGAAATTTGAAGAGCTGAGTATACTTATCATTATAAAATGGCCTTTTCTAATATCTCAATGAGGAAAAAAACATAACCAAAATAAAAACAGTCCATCCAGACAGGTATTGTCTTAAACTATAAATCTTGGCAGTGGTCGTCTATATGTGATTACGAGCCCTTCTGCCCAGAGTGTCTTGTATCCCCCTGTTAGGGGAAAAAAAAAAAAAAAAAAAAAAAATAAATCTAAACTTCTATTCCAGAAAATGAGATTACTAGAAGACATGTAAAGGTGAGGAGAGACTATTTTAGGTAAAATGTGGTTAGTTACAGAGACTTTAACAATTGCAAATAAAGAAAAGTTCAGTTTCAAATTCTCATTGAAGCAGGATAATGAAGGTAGAACATGGTCACTGACTGGGAGATTGTTTCCTACTAACTCCATAGAAGATAGTGCCACCCAATTCAGTTCCATACCCTAAATTCTACAGTGGGAAGTACACATTTTTAAAGATGTTACCTAATACTGACTCATCTCAGAATGATGGAGGGATTTTATTGAAACGGCAGTTGTGAATATAAGCACTACTGAATACAAAACAACCATCTCTGCCTCCCTACTGTCAGTCACGCACACTAAAATAAGTAGCATAAACACTCACATTACAAAAAACAATTTTTTGTATATTTATGCTATTTTTGCTTATTTATGTTATTATTGTTATTGTCATACAAGAAAATCAAATCCACGACATTCAGTAACCGCAGAACCATAAAATGAGTAAAATTTGACTTATACAATAACTCTAGGAAAAATAATTTTCTCTTGTGATTGGTTGACATTCATCTTAATCTATTACCAGATAAATATCTTGTGGTCAGACAGAAATGGGACATCATCCATTCTATAAGCTACTGTCTATGTGGATCTCAGAATGTTGTTTTTAAGAAACATCGAACAGAAATGAACAACAGAAAATGCTTTGCCAAGTTATCAAAAACACTTACATTAAAAAAGCCCTATAAAATCTAATCCTGACATCAGTAGGTTACAACTTTGCATGTCCCCAGGGCACTAAAATAATACTCTTTAGAACAGCAGGTGGACTATTTTAGACTTCAGCTTTCTAGTTCTAACAAGGCTTTTTAAATTTTTTTTTTTCCTAGGAATTAAGGATGCTAATCACAATCTCCAAATGTGCATTGCTGGGTTCTAAAAATATTAGACCACAAACTGACATGGCAGCAATGTATTATGCTGCTATGAAGGAGCCCTTAGTAGGAGGAAAACTTGAGATTCCAGGCTTGCCATCACAAAGGTCAACATAATTGGCCACATACAGCAAAATCAACCCCCATGTCTTCCCCTAGCCAAGCTGACTGCTGAGGAAACCCTGTCTTCCTACTGGGATAAATGAAGTCTAAAGTAGGAGGAGCAGGAGGTTTGGAAATTTTAAATGTAAAAATGTAAGGAACCCTAAGATGCCATCAAAATCTATCCCTGAAGATATCTTGTGATAAGTTAATGACAGTTGGCCTTAATATTTAAGGATGAAAATTCCAAATGTTTGGATGAGATGATATTTTCCAGTATCAACACCAAAATTTTAATGTATTAGTAACACATTTAATAATATAACCATGCATTTCAGTAGATATCTATTTTCCTCTTTAAATATACACTCTCCATATTAATAATACAGAGATAAAATGTATTTAAATAATCCTTATCCACTTATCAGTTGCTAGCTACACATATTGATTCCATGTAGCTTGTTTAGGATGCTGCACATGCTGTGGCTAACTTCTTCCACATAGAAGAAATTCTTATTATACCAGGAAGTAATCTTAAAATTAGCCATGTTAAATTTAAAATTTTTGTGACATCCCAGCCTTACTCAGGGTCTTCATGGGAGAAATCAGCTTCATTTTGATTAAGATGTTATTTGTGGCAAGCATGTAATATTGTCACCTGCAATTCCAAGAAAATGCACCTCATCCAAGGAATTAATTACAATTCTGTACTGCTCAAGTTCCTAATGATTCTTTTCAATGTAGTTATCTATACAGATAAGTCAAAAAGGTTTTAAAACCCTCACCATTTCTAGATTAAAAATAAAAGGTCAAGCTAAAACACCTGAAAAGCAAAAAGAAAAACATAGCATAAAATGCCTTTCCTACCAGCTAGACTTCAGCAAAATTCATATTTCACCTAATACACTTTCTAGTGCATCCCAGGGAAAACGTCAAAACAAAGCAACCAAACAAAACCCCACAAAACTGACAAAAACAAACAAACAAAACCAAAACAAACATAAAACAAACATCAGGAAGAGGAAGTAAAATTCTGAAAGCTAACAAAGGAGAAAAAGATGAATGACATTAAATGGGACCTAAAGTTTTCTAATCAGTTTTATTAGGAGGCCAAAAACTTGTCCAAATGAAAAATAAGTACTTCAATTACAATAACATTAAAAAAAGACAAACCAACATATGTCTTTGTTTGCAAAGCTAAAACCTTATAAACTAAATAACACTATTTTACTTAAGTACTCCAGAAACCACAATAAGCAATGAAGTCACTCAAGTGTATGATGACTGAGGTAAGATACACTAATTGGCAAAGAGATCATGCCACTCTGGCTTAAGCTGTCTTCAGAATGACCACTGAATCTATTTCTGATGAACCCGTGCATATATTCTATCAAAATCTTAAGAAAATTACTGGACAATGATGGCATAGTTCAAACTTTTACAAAGAAATCTTTAGAAAGATTTATATTTATATACTGTTGGCAGTACTACCATTGTACATTAATGGTAAGTACAGTGCAGCTAAAAGCAGGCTGCAACTTTCTAGTGAACTACTTCAGTAAAGCTAACAAAGGAAAGCACTAAAACCTCTGTGGAAGAGACATTTGCTGATAGACTTCTGTGTTAAAATGAATTCTTTGAAAATGGATTGCACAATCAGACTGCTGGAGCAAAATGAACCAAAAAGTTATTAAAATTATTACACGCATGTACATATATATATTATCTCTGTATACAGTTGTATATACCCATCCTAATACAAAAGTACATCATTTCCACAAAAATACAATAATCAACCTTCTGAGAACTGCTCAGAGAATTTCTCAGAACTATTCAGAGTCCAGTGCTGTGTGACTATATTGTACAACATCCCCAGCCAGCCATTTGTGTTACCGAATGAAACAAAAGCTTATACTAACAGTTAAATGGCAGATCATTGACTAGTATAAGCCTGCACTAATAAAGAAATTTGTAATAATTAATTTATACACTCATGGTGATTTCAGTTATCATTTGTTTGGTATCCTAAGCACTGCCCACATAATAAAGACTGATGGGATCAGACATGCTATGATGGAGCAGGTCATCTCTAGTACTTCACAAATCCTTTCTGCAGTTCCATTGCTTTGCTGCAGGTGTGGGACAAAGTGTGATCAGGTACAACCTATCTCAGGCTGCAAAGGACCAGCCTCTGCCCAGGTTGGATAGGGACCAAAGCACATACAACTCTGTCATCGTAAATGTCATGACTTGGCTTGGCTGTGCATGAGTGTGCTAAATAATAAAAGGACTATTTATGTTTTCCAGAGTACTATGATCTCAACACATCAATGCACTTCAGCATTTGCCTAAGAGAGAAAGCAGCCCTACTGAATTCAATGAGGATATTTCTATGTTTTAAGTTAGGTGTATACTTAACTTGCACAACCAGGACTCTTTCACCAAATATAGTTTAAAGATTAAAGCAAATTGTTTACCTTTACTTTCCATTCCTCATAACAGGCTAAATCCTATGACAGTGATTACATCCTTTGTGTCTGTGAATTTCAGTGTGAGGTGGATATTTGCAGTGCTTTACTGAGGGCACCCCATAAAATAACTTAGATTTTCTTCAGACAGATTTGCAGAAACACAATACCAAACTACCACTACTCTTTATAGTATAATATACATATATATGTGACATATTACATTATACTATATAAAATGTAGCCAAAATACTCAAGATATAAGCCAACAGGAAAATCAACTGCTGGGCTGCACTTAACATATTTCTTTCTCACTGGGTTTTAGACTCATTTCACCACCAGTTAATTGAAGGTAAGCATTTAGGGTATAATGAGATAGTATTCTCCTGCAGTTGCAGTTTAAGCCCAGTCAGCAGCTAAGCACCACACAGCTGCTCATGTTGTCCCCCTTCCCCAGTGGAATAGGGGAGAGAATTGGAAGGGTATATAAGTCAGAAAACTTATGGGTTGAGATAGAAACAGTTTAATAATAACAATACAACTAAAAGGAAGGAAAAGGAGAGAAGAAATCTCAATGAGAAAGAAACAAACAGAAAAAGACAAGTGATGCAAATTAAGACAATTGCTCACCACCAACTGACCAATGTCCTGTCAGTCTCTGAGCAGCAGCCTCCCTGCCAACCTCCCCTCACCTAGTTTTATTGCTGACCATGACATAATATGGCCTGGAATCTCCCTTTGGTCAGTGGGGGTCACAGTTGTGCCAACTGTCCCCTACAAAATTCTTGTGTACCCTCAACCTCCTTCCTGGTGGAGCAGGGTGAGATGCAGAGAAGGCCTTGACATTTTGTAAGCCCTGCTCACCAATAACAAAAACACCTCTGTACTATCAACACTGTTTCCAGCACAAATCCAAAACACAGCCCCAGACTAACTACTATAAAAAAAATTTACTCTACCCCAGTCACAGTCATCATACTTGCCTAATGCAGTAACCGAGTTAGAAATCAGTTAGAAATTTCAAGTGAAAAACATTCAGGATGAAAGGTTCACTAATCCCTGACAACCACATCTCAGTATTTTCCTGCGTATTCTCTACAGAGACTAGTTAGTATAGGGAAAAGAAACAAGCAGTGACAAAACCCATAACAAGCATAAAACACCTTTGACATAAACTGCAACAAAAGACTATGAAAGTTGACTATCGAACACAACCTTACTGCTGAAAAACCACATGCCATGACTTCTTTAGAAAAGAGGTTGGATATCTGTAACTTGTTCAAAAATAATTAATTCAAAGCAAACTAGTGAAAACTAGTCTTGGATTTTCTTTTGAGTCATCTTCAGTCTCATAAGCAAAATTGGCTTAACAAAGGCAGAAATTCTTGATGTTATTTGTCTCAAGAGCAATAACAGATTCAGCTATATTAAGAACTGAATATTTGAGAAACAATTTTAATCCTACACAAAACATCTAGCTTCATCTCAGAGATAAGGATTAGCCATGTATCTGAGAGGTTTTGAATATAATAAATGAAGTTTACATTACTGTGTAGTGTACTGCAAATATTTTGACCTTGACACTACATAGGCCACCAGATCTTCTTGGGTTCATCAATGCAACCCCCCTGAAGTCTCACATCCCATGACTTTAAAATCAAAGACAAATGCTGATACTCCGCTTGGAACTAAGTAAAGTAGCAGTCATGAAAACGATCATCCTGAAAGGGAAAAACCATGAATGATCTCTCCAGAAGAAGGGAGAAGGATCTCATTACACAGTTGGATGTGAAATGTTGTCAATAGTAACTACATCTACAAATACCAGTAATAAAGCTCTAACCCATCTCTGCCTTAGGCAGATACACAAGGAACAAGACAACATCTTTAGGACCTTATTTTTCCCACAGCACATTCACACAGGGGCAGCATAAGATTGCTCATAAATGAAGTCTTGCACTAATTATGAAGAAGATTAGTCACGTGCTGTAAGAACACTGTTAGTTCCCCAACCCTCATGGTGCAATGCAGCTGCTAGTGAGGAAACCTAGTGAGATAGAAGATACCATTTACACAGGCAATGAGGGGCTTTTAGGATGTTGCTGAAGGCTTGCTTGAACCACGCACTCCTGTTGGCAAAAAAGCCCTGGGCCAGCAATCCAGATAACAGCTGTCTTTCTGCCCACCTTTAGAGAGTTATCTATTTGCAAAAGCTTTGCCTATGTCAAAGAGGTTGAAGGAAACACGTGGCATAGAAAGCCTATGAAAAGTAGGGAGGGAGAGAAAACAAGGAAAGCAATGGAATAAAACCAAGATCCCCGTACATTTTATATGTTGAAGAAATAACATCTTTTCTAAATTATGTGCAGACTTGTTTCCATTTTCGTATTCTTTACTGAGGGTTTTTTTTGGAAGCTACAGAAAATGAGCATAAGAGACAAAAAAGTACTGCGCCCTGCAGGAATACAAAAATTGTAAAAGCACAGGCAGCACTACAGAGGAGCAGTGCCATTCACTCACAAAGAATTTTGTGCATGTAGATGGCTGATTAATTGCTGGCCTGCCTAGACGAAGCTGCAACGAGCCAGATACTGTCAGCATGCCATCTGTTACCATGGAAATGCACAATGTTCCTGTTTCTGACAAACCCTTGAATACTGGATAGATTGTGCCATATGTAAATAAGGCAAATTAGTTTTCCTATATCTTCCAGACAAGGTTAGACTAAAAGAAAATATATCTGTTTAAACATACTGTAACCTCCAAGATGTGAACTGGGTAAACCTTCCTTTTTTTCATAAAAATCTCATTCAATTTGTTGTTACAAGTGAAACAGTATGGACTACCATTAGGAAGCATAAAATTAATTCCCAACCAGCAATGTTTACAAAAGCAGTACTTAAAAATATGCATATTCTGTATGCATGCTACATTCACCATGACTGTTATATTTTTTATTTTAAATTATTTTTTCTTTCTCTTTGATTGTTATTGAAACAATATATAGAAATAAACAGGGAACTTTCTCACTTGTACAGTGAGATTTGTCAGAGTTTGGATCATTTAACCAGAATGCCGATTTTTTTTTATAGAGATTGCTATAGATTTTAAAGAGGGAAAAAATTATTTACCCAAATAGTATTTTGTTGATAGCTGAGGCACATTAGCTCCACTGAAGTCAGAGGAGCTGTAGTGGTTTGCATGTGCTAAGGATTTAGCGTTAAGACTTTTACAAGCTAGAGCTTAACCAGTTACTCCAAGAATTGTATTATCATTTCTTGAAAAGTAATCTGTAAGTGCCAGATCTCTTTTAAGATTTTAATTTATTGATTTTACAGCTGTACATTAAACTAAAAGTAAATAGTTTTAAACCAGCAAGATGTGTGTTTACTACACTCCTTGAGAACACAGCACAGAGTCATTTGGGTGGCTAGGAGCATTAGAACATCTTGTACTCCTGGGACAGATTCTCTCTTTGAGCATGACCACTTTGCAAGGCACACCTGACAAAATGTGGCTTTATACCAAGACACATCTCTTCTCAGAAGTATAAGGTTAGTATAAGTATAATCCCCTGGAGCATAAAGCCAATGGAATTAATTGATACCATACATTCTCCCTCTTGCCAGTTAGCAGTGTAAACGTGAGCTGATAAAAAGGATCACACCCACAACCTCCCTCCAGTATACTTATCCACTGGGACAGATTGGAGCCCTTCTGAACCATGAAATAAGTGCAAGTTACAGATGTATGACGACAGTGGACAAGCACACATGGTTGGAAGACCGGAGCTGTGCCACAGTGTGCCTGGAGGCACTTTTCATTTGATGGATTTAAGCTATTACTCAGATTTCCCATTTTCACTATGCATCTTTAGGAGGTAACATTCTGATATACTGTAGATGACACTGTCTATATTAGGATAGGAGAATGCCATAGGTCACACAACTTCTTTTTGTGGTTTTCAGCAGGGAGATTGATGTATGGTATAACAATAGCTGAGCAAAATTAACAGGCAGCTATATATAAATATTTCCCTGATACCAGAATTAATCAGTAGCTCCAGTAACAATAAGGTTATTATGTTCATGGTAAAG
Source organism: Megaceryle torquata (assembly GCA_024611175.1). Taxonomy (NCBI): domain Eukaryota; kingdom Metazoa; phylum Chordata; class Aves; order Coraciiformes; family Cerylidae; genus Megaceryle; species Megaceryle torquata. The sequence continues at coordinate 122,810 of JANIJG010012271.1, forward strand.
GCATTGTTTATTTTAATATATTATTTATATAGTCCTTTTGTTGATGTGCAACTTTGCAATGCTATCAGTTGTTTCTTCTAAAAACCAAGCAAGTACCTATCAATCCTCAATATACATTTGTTCAAAAATACAATAATCAACTTTTTGAACAAACACACACAATTTTGCAGAACCTCAGAACCCCTAACTGTGTAGAACATCAGAACAACATTTGTTAAACCAAAGTAAAAGCTACAAAATAGAAATGGTTTACATAAAATATACTTTAGAACTTAACAAGCCCTGTTTTTGCAGAATAAAATTACGATTAATCGCTCTTCACAACAGCATTTATTGGATTTGTGCCCACTGCTCCTCTAACACTGGCTTCTTCCCACAGCACCGTGTGCTGTGGTGCCTTGGAGTTCTGTCCTTCTCCTCCTCATCCCCAAGTGTTTTGAATGCAATAACACATAGGGGATGTGACACTCAACTGAAACAGTGCTGCCTACCTAAGTACAAGAAGGAAATGAAGAATTTGAAGAAGACTGATGGGGAGTGTGAACATGCAGAATCTATTAAAAAAAAAAAAAAAGAAGAAAGAAAAGGTAGTTATAGGTAAGTAATTTTCATTCCTCCTTTGAATGGTTTCTAAGCAGTTCTACGACTGAAGCAGTGTGAAATCATTCCGTGATCACTTCTTATCTAAGCAAGCTGACAATGGTATGCTACCACATCAGCAAGTAGGGCACTGCTTTGCCAACTGAAGCAGCTGAACAGTGTACAATGTGCTAGCGTTTCATGAGAGCAGAGTTCAAAACTTTGAGAAAATTCTACAATAAGAGTGAGTCTAGACCACAACATGTAAGTCACCTTTACCCTGTGGAATATGACTTGATCCTGAAACAGAAGAGAAATATTAGTTTACCTTTCTCCTCTATATATAGTCCATCCAACTTGACTGTAATCTAATTATTATTATTTGCAAAACACATAAGAAAAAAGTCTGACTTTCAAAATTCTGACCTTATTTAAATAATTAGATGAGATTTTGCAGTACTTGTCCCATAAAAATTTAATGTAAAACAAGTCTGGAAATCAGAGCCAGAAAAGTGATTTAGGTAGGTCAGTTATAGACTTGTACAATTAATTATCATTTAGCTTTTGGGGATTCATCAAGCATAGGTTCCCAGAATTTATCCTGACATGTTACAAACATTTCTCCCAACTTAAGAAGCTTTTCTGGTCAGTTCTATCAGGCAAACTAAGTAAAAGGACTGAATGAAAATCTGATATTTCTGTTGAGCCAACAACAGACAGACAGGCTGGGACAATATAACCAGCATACCTCTGATCAAACAATTCTCACTCATTCTCAGTAGATACTACTCTTCTGGTCCTTTCTACAAGAGTATATTTAAAAACAAATTCAGGGAATGGACCTTATTCCCCACCAAAATTCCTACTTGCAGGAGTTTGGAATCTCCTCTGACTAGTCCTAATAAGACAAGAGAATTAAGTTTTCTGATAGTTTCTCAGTGAGACTAAATAAGGCCATGAAACACCAGAAGCTTATTTTCTCTCTTGGTGAGTATAGTATTTCACATTCCCTCTAGTAGTGCTGCTGGAATAAAGATTAATTCCTGTCAATAGAGCTCCTGGATACCCCCTGCATATAAAGCATCTGATTCACCTCCCTCATGCTGTTTGATTTGCAGCACTTTCTCTCTGACATTTGGTAATGAATATCTAAAGACAATCAACACTTTTTACATGCAGATTTTTTACAACATAACATGTGACTATGAAGTGTCACCTCCTTTGACAAAACTATAGTAAAATTCCAGAGAAGAGAAAATGATGAAGTTTCTGCAATGTGCTCAGACATTGTCCCCTTGGAAGAAGCAGAAAATGTTTTGGACAGATTCAGAAACACTGTTGATCCCACACCACCAGTGGAAGCATAAGACAACTTGCATCAAAGCCCAGTGTACTGCAATGGCACACTTGTGTCCCCTGATGTTATCTCTATGTTTGACAGCTTCCTCTAAGAGCAGTCTTTGCTTTGTATTTTCTTTTAACATGCCCACGTGCCCCTAACTCTTCAAACAGATAACCTGAGTCTGTAGAAGAAGCTAGTAGGACAATCAGTGGCATCAAAGTGAATACAAACAGCATTTGTAGGATTTAACATGGACTGATGCAAATTTTTAACATGGCTTCTGCACAGGGTGGTAAAGAGTAAGAGAAATTATTTTAATTTTGAGGTATCACTTCATGTTTTGTCATGTCTTAATATTGATCCCATGCCCAATGCTGGCATACAGAGATTATTTTTGTAGCCTTGTTACAGAGAGAACACTGGGGACACCAGGCAAGTTTTACTGCCAAAAGATAAGAGAAATCAATAAAGTATTTGTTTTCAAGGATTCCAGTTTTCCCCAGCTGTTTATTCCAGGATGCATTTTCTATTCCATTTATCTTGTTTCTCAGTCATTGGGTACCCTTGTGACTCAAGGTGAGGGATTCCACTTCGGAGACTTCAATGCATTTGCTTTCTCATTATAAGAATTGGTTCTTTGTTAGGGATAAGTTCAGTTCATGATTTCCAATATTCCCATATTTATCTGTGAGTCTTTATACTCTACCTGATGATTTCTACAAATCTGTGAAGGTAATCTAGCACGTTCTTGTACCAGATCTAGACAACTAATATGAATACACAAAATGCACACACACAAATATAAACTCTTATTTCTGTACTGCTCCGGAAAGGACAGTGATGAGCACATGGCAAATGGGCTGCTTGGCCAGAATATCTACCCAACAGAGTTAAGATTGCTCCAGCATTCTTTGGTGCAATCAGCTAAATGCAAGGGGAAGTGGAATGAGAAACTATGAAAACGCTTGTGTGAGACAGCGCACACAAGGCTATAACGATATGTACCTGTGGTTCACCACAATGGTGTCTTTAGTAACATCTAACATCCTAAGAATGGTTGAATGAAATGTTAAGTGCTGATCCTCAGTAAGTCATCATTACAATTTTAGTGTTAATAGAGCAATGCCAATTCCTATTTGCTGAGGATTTAACACTTCAACATACCAAGGGAAGATACAACATCCAAAAAATCGAACACTCCCCAAATATTTTTTAAGCTATTTTCAGTGGTAGATTAACATGACATTAACAGAAATTTACAGGTTAGACTCTTACATTCATTACTCCGTCTGAATTATTCCCCAATGAAGGAAGCATTGTTAAAGAATTGCACACATATGCTCTTACAAGAACATAATCCAAGTTACTTTTTATTTTGTGATCTTTTGTTAAAATATTCAGGCTTTTTAATAAGTAAAGTGCCTGACAGTAGCTGTAAACACTACTATTAACCAAACAGCTGTAAATATCCATAAATGCCACAAAATGTAGTTACCGCTGTTTCTATTTATTCAGGAAATTTTCATTTTAAGCCTCAGAAATAAACGTGTTCAATCAATACTAGGGATCCAACAGAGAAGAAAAAAGCAAAAAAAGTCCAAGGCACAGGTTTAAATCCATCTTTGTGTCTTTCTACCTGGAACAGTAAATAATATTACCTCTAGCAACAGAGTGACATGCAACTTTGTCTCAATTTACTTTAGGTAAGATCCAAAACCATCTCCTAGAATCTAATGAAATTATTTTGAATTCATTTGAAAATAATAATAATAAAAAGATATAATTTAAGTGAATTACGCAGTCAGCTCCTTAAAAAAAAAAAAACCACAAACCACTTATCTTCAGCTAACAACACTGTCAATGGTAAAGTATTGTCTATGCAGTGTTCTTGATAATGGTGATAGGGAGTGCTGATAAATCAAGGTGCATAGCTGATTAATTTTTTTATATTCACTTGATCAGTCAGATAAAACAATATTGATTATGGAATAAACTTTGCATCGGGACTCTTTATTTTTTTCCCAGCTGTGTTACTGCCCTCCAGTATGATTTTGGCAAATCACCTCCTCAGTTCTCCCACTCTTATTTACCTGTTGGGAGTATAAATTCTATGGGGTTAGAGAGGCATCTCGTCTGTTTTCTACACAATGGGTGGTACAATCAGGCTTCAATCACATTTCAGACATTAGTATTTCTGTAATAAAACCAGCTAAAGACTACAAACAATTTCTGCAGGTCCTTTTGGACTTTTAATTGGCACCTCTCTGTATTTTTAAGAGTAGCTGAAGTTCTACTCTTTAATAGCTTCTTAGTGCTTCTTTCCCCAGCACCTGCATACCTTCCAACAACTGAACACTAAGACACTGGGAGGGAGATTTAAGGTTGGAAGTGAACCATTTACTCAATAAAATAAGTGGTTAACGGTTTATCAGTTTGATAGCCATGAACTCTCAGAATGACTGTTTCAATGAGCAGGGAGCACACAGACCACCTATTTAAATTCAGAACTGTAAAAAGATACATGTCCTGCATTCATTCTTTTTGGAGCCACTTTTTAGTGTATTACCATCATAGGTAAAAACTGAAATACATAAAAAAGTTACAAGAATATAAACCACTTCACTTTGAAAATATAAAATAAAAAATATGCAATAGATAAAATAAAACAAGGTTCTCCAAATACTTAGGTGTGGCATGAAGATTTTTTTTTTCTAAACTATAGGATTCCTTGGTGCCTTTATACACTCCCATCACCTACCCACCATTACAGTAGCATTGCCCACAGTTGCAAATATGCAACTAAAATGCCCAAATGAAAAATCTTCCAACCCACATAGCTAAGAAGAGTAAATAATTTGAAAATCTAAGGAGTTATTAACCCAAAGATTTTGCTTTCCATAATCTCATAACATTTGGGGAAAAGAAACAGTAAATCTTCCAAATTTTTCAGTCTCTTTAAATTTGTTGTGAGTTTGATGAATCTAGTTCATTGCCTGTGCTTTCTATTGTATGTTAAGAGATAACCATTTTTGTTATGAGCTTTATGCTGGAAAGTTGACTATGACATCTATTAGGCAGCTGTATCGTCATCTCAGATGAATAATTGATGCTATGATCAATTATCGGATAGCAAAATCCACGGTGATGGTTTGTTAACTGATTAGACAGCATGAAAATTAATTCTATTCTTGCCATCTCTTTTAGCCCGTAAAATGATATACAGAACACTTCAGTGGAAGATTTTCATAAACTGCTTACTGTATGCACCAAACAGACAATTTAGTTCTGTGCACAAGAAAAGGATACCACTAATACAAGTTGTATCATATGTGTCACATTCACACTACAAGTGTCTTAAACAGAATTCAGAGTAGTCTGACTTGGGTAGACTGCTGATTCTGTTTGGAAATGAAGTGCATAAGGAGAATTATCCTTAAGGGTCTGACCCATCTTCCTAGTAAAATGATAATCTTAAAAAAGCCTAAGATCCCACTGAAGAATAGGTCTCTACCTGGGACCAAAGATTACATTCAGGCTCAATAAAACTCTTAGGGAAGTAGGGTAGAAAAAAAGCAGCACCTTTTTATGAGTGACTGAAAGACATAGAAATTAATTTCAAATTGTCCTGGTTTGAGTGAGAACAGAACTAATTCTATTCAGTGATTTTACTTTTCAGTTCTTACTAACTGCACTGTCTGAAGTTAGCAGCCTGTTTTCACAGACAGTGTCTGCTGCTAGTTATGATAACACCCCATGTTTAGAGTTACTACCAAGGAGTGGTGTGCAGACCAAGGCCACTGCTGGATCTTGTGTCCCACACGGGGGGGTGCAGGAAAGTGAAAGGCCGCACCTGAAGGGAGGAGTGGACAGAGCAGGTGACCCCAAACTGACCAACGAGGTGTCCATCCCATGTATGTCACATCAGCACAAAGCAGAAGGATCTGGAGGGTCTATAACATGCTCGCTCGCTCTCTGAGGGCTCCTGGGCTCTTATCCCCTCTTGGACCACTTTGCCAGCTTTGCTTGGCTTGGCTCAGGTCCTCTTTCAGTTCCATTCTTGGAGCATCCAAGGAGGACTCTGTTCTGCCTTCAATCCCAATCTGTGTGTTCCCAAATCTGGTACCAGAATCCAGCTCCTGAACACAGTTCCCATCTGCTGCAGGGCCCAGTCTGGAACTCCCCTGGTGCCTGCTCCACAGCATCAGTGACAGTGATGTAATTACCATCAGGGGGGTTGTTTTTGATACTGGTTTTGTAGATATTTGTACATTTTTATTATTATTATTTACATTTTCATTAAAGCTGTTCTAGTTTCCTTTTCTAATCACTAAGTCTCTCTCTATATATCTAAATCAGCATGCGAGCTCCACAATACCTGCATTTACAAGTGGAGCTGCATCTGACAATTCCTTGGCCATATCTCAGCCAAGGCTTGATAAGCATCTGTACCTTGGCAATGTGCTGTTTTAAGAGGATCCATAAGTACACTGGGGTGGGAATCAATGAAATTAAAGTATATTTTTTGCAAACTGACCCAAAGACAAGGAATTCATCTAACAAAAATCCTAGAGACAGATTAGTCCCAGAGCAGAAAGACTGGAAGTTCTGGCTAGTGTGCACAGCGGTACCTAAAGGAGAAGATGATTCAAAATCTTCCACTCAGGCTTCATCAGTCCTTAGGCCATCTGCTAACATAGCATAGTTGGAAATCTACTGTCATCAGTGAAACTGGTATAAGAATTATCAGTTCTAAAGACTGCTTCCAAAAGATGCTGTAACTATTTTTTCCTTTACTGCAGACCAGTGTAGTAGTAGAAGACGATGACTTGTCAACACCTAGCTATGAAGGAAACCTTAAACCATGGCTCAGACTTCATATGTAGTCAGCAGTAGCCATCAGAGATCCTATTTCCATAAGATGTCCAAGTGAGCTTAGAGGAGGAACATTTTTTCCTACAAATTGCATTAGTGATTGAAATAAAATAGTTGGGTTAATCCAGAAGGCAAAATAGATGCAGTAATGTTGGAAACAATATGTGGCACTGAGCTCACAGGTGCTCTCATTGCAAGCTAAATTAAACACTACTGACTTTTCCTCAAAGGATTGAAATAGAAGGAAAAGTTTACATCTTCTGGAAACACCTTCAAAGATAACTGTCTCATGAGGTAAAGATCAAATATGAGGAAACAGTACAAAGGAGCTGCTCACAAGAAAATGAACCCCAGGTTCAATCAAGTAATACAGGAGAAGAGGACATACATTTATGTCCATCCATGCATTTATGTTTCCCATGGGAACTGGCTTCAGAGCCATGAGCTTACTGCAGAGGTAAACAAAAAACCAGCAACTGTGAGCATTGAAAGACATCCATGTCCAAACACACATACACAAGCATACACAAATTAAATGGAATTATACATTCTCAAAGCACTCTCTAGGTGCCGAATTAATTTATACGTAGCTTAAAGAAGAGAAAAGAAGTCTTTCTACCAACTGCAGGCCAACAAAGTATCTGAAGTGTTTGTCAGACATAGACATTTGATACTAAATTAGCAAGTAATAATCACATGATATTTGAGTTATGGTCAGCAAAGTATTAACTAAGACATTAATGAGAGAAGTAATATCTGATTAGCATTTGGATACATACATGGGAGGTTTATTAGAAGACGAGTTCAGCTTCATTAGTGATCTACAGCAGTTTGTTAGGTTCAATCTCACAAACAACAGGTGTACAGAAACAATTTGAGGAAGGTATGGATTACCTAAACAACAATATCACTCAGAAGAGCAAAAGGAATGCAGGGAATGAAAGAAGCAACAATAATCCTGAAGAAAAAAGGCTGAGGGGTCAGGGGATTCCAGTGCATGATGAGATAAGGTAGATTAATATAAAGTGCTTTACAGCTTCATCAAAAAGAAATGTGGCAGCAATTCACTAAATAGTCTACAAATAGCCCTTGAAGTACAGAAAGAACATGGTTTTCTGTTAGAATGAGTTTTCAGGACAGAAGAATAATTACACAACCCCTTTTTTTCAGCCAATAAGCATCCAGGGTAAGTGTAGTCTAGCACCTTAAACCAATAACCACTTTGGTTATGAAAATAGTTCTGAACAGAAATGATGCAAGTGTTGATGCTTTCTCAGAAATTATTCAAGGTTATTAGTGCTCTGGTACAGGAGCAGTACATAAGAAAGTGAGACCATGCAATATATTATTTTCAGTACAACTTATTTGTTTTTATGATAAATTATTTCAATGGACTATAGGCATAACATTGAGACTAAAGCTTTGAGATGCAGTGAAGGGGAATACAAGAGACAAGACTGCCATACCTGGAATATTGCATCCAGCTCTGGAGCCCTCAGCACAGGAAGGACATGGACCTGATGGAGCAGGTCCAGAGGAGGGCCACAAGGATGATCAGGGGGCTGGAGCACCTCTCCTATGAGGACAGGCTGAGGGAGCTGGGATTGTTCAGCCTGGAGAAGAGAAGGCTCTGGGGAGACCTAATAGACACCTTCCTGTACCTGAAGGAAGCTTATAAAAAGACTGGAGAGGGCCTGTTTATAAAGACCTGCAGTGAAAGGACGAGGGGTAATGGTTTTAAATTAGAAATGAATGGATTTAGATTAGAAATAAGGAAGAAGCTCTTTAGAACAAGAGTGGTGGAACACTGGAACAGGTTTCCCAGGGAGGTGGTTGAGGCCCCATCCCTGGAGACATTCAAGGTGGGGCTTGATGAAGCTCTGAGCAACCCGATTTAATTGAGGATGTCCCTGCTTTTAGCAGGAGGGTTGGACTAGATGACCTCTAGAGGTCCCTTCCAACCCAGATATTTCTATGTTTCTAAGGGAACAAAGCCGGTGAAGGGCCTGGAGAACAAGTCCTACAAGGAGCAGCTGAGGAAACGGGCTGTTTAGCCTGAAGAAAAAAGGAGACTCAGGGAAGACCATCTCACTCTCTACGACTACCTGAAAGGAGGCTGTATCTGACTGGGGGTCAGTCTCTTGTCACAGGTAACAATGGATAGAATGCGAAGAAATGGCCTCAAGTTGCATCAGGGCATGTTTACACTGGATATTCAAAAATATTTCTTCAGTGGAAGAGTTGTAAGACACTGGAACAGGCTGCCCAGGGAAGTGGTGCAGTCACCAGCCCTGAAGATATTTAAAAGATATGTAGATGTGCTGCTTAGGAATATGGTTTAAGGGTGGACTTGGCAGTGCTGGATTAATAATTGGACTTGAATCTGTGATGTCAATTTTTGCAAATACTTGTACTCCTGTTTCTTCATAATATACAATGTTTTTCTCAACATCATCTTGCTTACATATAAGCTATTCGAGCTTTGTTATCACAGAATTCTGTAGGACTGAGCCCTTTGACTTTAATGGAATTATAAAGATGCTCAAAGTTAAGGACATGAAGAATGCTAGTGCACTAATGATTTCCCATGAGTTTCCTATTTATGCCTATTCCTAGGTGTTTCAGAAAACACAACCTCTCTGTGGGATCACAGTGAAAAAATATATAATTATAGAATTTTCAGCAGTGTTCAGTTTGTAAGAATCAAAGCAATACAATTATCAAGTCTTCTGTGCAAGCCTTTCAAGAATGAGTTGGCCTAAGTAAGTTTCATACAAATACATTTTAAAAAAATAAAACCAAGAGGTGTTGAGACACTGGCTGGAGAGTTTATAGTGACTTCCACTGTATCATACACATCCCGATAAAACATGTTTCAAAGCTCCCTTGGAGAATTCCTCCATGCTGCTTGCTGCTGAGTCAGGGTTGGAATTAGCATTCAGTATCTGCTGATACTTCAGTCCAACTAGTAAATTATTTAGACAATCCCAAGATACAGTGTTCTATGATCTGTAAGTGGGCAGGTTTGCCAAACTGAACTCTTCTGCATTGCTACTACTGTCCCACTGTAAGGAGTTTGGTCCACAGGACACTGATAATGCAGGACACATCCAAAATACACTCTGAAATCTATAAAATCCACAAAAAATAACCTAAAAGAAATCTGGACTCAGGATTTTTTCTCTATTGTGATTCAGGTTAATGTATCACACTAAGATGATACTACATAGAGTAGAAAGCATCTGATGTATTCATAGGAAAATGTTAGGACTTTAAATTTCAGAAGTTCAAAGTTTACTGCTGAATACAGGATATGTGATGCATAATAAAAATGTACAAGTGAAGACTACGGAGTATGGAAAACTCAGAGCATACTCAATTTTTTTTTAGTAGTAGGTGTAGTTTTTGGTTGTTACGTACAATGACAGTGTGGAATGTGAGATAAAACAGTACCCTAAAGAACATGGTATTGATTAAGTCTGAGCCTTTAAAAGTGATGATTTCTGTTGTTGAGGAGATCTGCCTGATTTACAAGCAACCTGCATTAAAAAATCATTTTAACTATTTGATGGAATTTAAAAATAAAAGCATCATCAGCTGCTAAGGCAAATCAACATGAGTTAATGGCATTCACCAACAGATATTCTTTCAGTTTTCTGAAGGACTGTGTGCAGTCCCAGTGACTGATAAAGAATACAAAGAATTCTAGGTTCCCTAAGTATACACACTAAGTTCAGTATCTATAGATTTAGGAAAAAAACTGTGCCTAGCCTGACTAAACTGATTCTGTGATGAGACATCATCAAAGTTACACAATTGTAGACCAAATTGCATTACAGGTAAATTACTATGGTGATTTTTTTTTTTTTTTTTAATCTGATGAAGCCTAAAATACTGATTTATTTTACAAAAACTGCAAAAACAATCAAGAAAATGAAGGTCATAAAAGCAAATTTATTTTACCTATTTTCCAGCTCTATACAAGCCTATTATAAGGGAAATGAAGAAGTGCATTCCAAAACTGAGGTTCCTATACCACTAGTGATACAAATCCATTTCAAAATGTTATGAAAAAAACCACGACAGTTAGATCTCTTCCCAAGAGCAGACAGTTACCCTCTATTTGGTGAGAGAATACTGTGCAAATCATCAAATGTTTTCCCCTGTGCTTAGGATCAGGCCAACACAGGGAAGAGGAGGGTAGAGTTAACGGCACACATCCATTTGGACAGGCCATCAAAGAGACAAAAGCTGTTGCTATTTCCCCAGAATGGTAAAGTATAATTTTTCTTTGTAGTGCACAAGCAACACAAAGTTTGGAGATTCCTACTTTTTTTTTTTTCTTTATACATAATGAAAACCACAAGAACCTAGAATCTTATCTCAAGTCGTCTGATGTTATGGTTTCAAACCCACATCAGAAGATACTGATTCCATGTCTTTCAGTTGTTTACATACTGAAATGATTTGACACTATGTTGTCTGGTCTGTTCTGCCTTTTCTTTCAACTTTGGATTTTAAAGTTTAAAATACGTATCATGATGCTTAGTCTGAGTATACAAGTTAGGCATACTTTCCTATTTTAACCATTCATACAAATGTTTGTTCAATAACAGATAAGAACAACCAACTGATGTTTCAGATAGACACCATATAAGTAAATAACACTACTTATCATTTTTCATCTCCACTTTTGGTTTCCAAGTACACATAAAAAAACAAAACAGTAGAAACAAAATTTAAAACTTCTTCCAATTAGGCAGTATTATCTGCATAATGCAAACTGGGAAACTGAAGCAAAGAGAACAATGGAAGCATTTGGAAGCCCTCCTGTGTGTTAGTTATTCTGATGAACTTCACAGGATTAACAGGCAATAGTATTAATAAACACTTCAAGTAAATATCACTGCATGTGCTATAAATGTGGCTGGCATCTCCAGGATACTTTAAAAAAATTGATTAGTGCTACCCTGGACAGCTGAGTCATCAATGCCCGTCCTTCCACTAGGACAAGAGAATGTCTTGTAAGCAGGTTATTTATATTCTTAATATCTTCAGCAGGAAGTACAGTCTGGTTAGCTTTGGTAGTCATTAAATGATGCTTTTTTTTTTTTTTTTTTTTTTGTAGTATGTGCTGCCCTTCATCTATAGATTTCTTCCCAGAGAAACCTCAGTCTTAAGTAAGAGCAATTACCAATAGGCCAACTTCTTTTAGCCTGAAAAAAAGAAAGACAATCTCAAATCACGCACAGTGCAAAGGTTTGTTTTGGCCAGAAGCAAGACTAAGACACCATATTAAAGCTCAGTGTATGCTGTATCACTAGCTTATCCTGCTCGGAGGTAATAGAAAACTGGAATCCAAGGAATTGTTTTCTTTTTTAATAAAATGTGCAGGTGGTCCTGGACTTGCCAAGATATAATTTTTTTTTTTTTAAGAGCTGAGTATAACTTACTTCCTCTTCAGTATCTCTCTTAATTCCACAACATAATAATCATGATGGTCAACCCAGGACATAATATTAAATTAGTTTTTATCCTTGCTGTGCATTTTGAGAGAGACTGCTGGAACATATTAACCCCAGCGTATTGTGTGTTCTTAGATCCTATTCCGTACTGTCATGTCTGCAAATATTTACAAAGCAAAAAATACTGTCTGTCTTACTCAGCAATGCAACCCACATGTCTTTAATGCTATTCCATATCAGTGCTTCAGACCAAAACAAGACACAAACATCACTGAAAATTATAAAAGACAGAAATAATTTTAGTGGCCTGCAGCCAAAACTTTACTTGTGAGCTCGCTGCATGCAACATTTGGAATACAGCTCATAACCTTTGGCTGCACAAATATAGACCTTTAATCAACAAACAAAAGCAACAGTTTGGTTCATTTGAGCAAAATCTGGCAAACAGCAGTTGATCTGCTTTAGATGTTGTGACCCAATGCCCAGATCCTCTGGCCCCATCAGAACACACCATCCTTTGCAGAGAAAAAGCAAAAGGATTCCCAAGCACAAGGAGAGAGCAAGGCTGCAGCATGCTGAAGGGCTCTGTGTTACCTCCTCTGTACATGGGTAACATCCACAAAAGGTCTTCATGGGTGTCTGACTTCAGCATGGGTGTGCTTCACCATGTCTGTAGGCTGTAGGCCTCACTACCATATGGCCCAAGCAGGGTCAAAGGTAGCGTATAATTTCATACAGATATGCCACCTTCAGACAGCCCCAGTACCAGTCCACCCTGGTACCCACAAAGTTCAGCCACTACAAGTTGTGGTAGATAATTTTAAAGGTACAAAGCTTGATCACCTTAAATGATCACAGCTACAGAAAGAGCAGTTAACTAATCATTTCACGTATGTTTGTTCTCTTCATCACTCCAAGAAGCATTTCACCACAGAAAGTCTTCTTCTGCAGCGTGAAACACCCATCACACTGACAGTAGGCAGAAAACTTTATTTATATGAGGGGTTACCATTTTCTTTCAATGACTTTACAGAGAAGATCAGAGTAAAACATATTTTGTAGTTCTAAGTAAATCACTTCAGTTTTCCATGAAAAAGCTGGTTAGGAGTTTGACGTGGAAGGAAGCTTGTTAGCTTAGCTCAGAGATGGTCTCAGTTCCTCTATGAAGTTTAAGATGGCAGGCTAACAAGTCATGAAGCTTGATAAAATACACAATTGTTTTAAAACACGAAACAGAAATAATGGATGTATGCTTTTATTACAAGCACATACATTTTTATTAGATTAAATTTGATTTCTGAGGCAGAAAGAACTGCAATTCTGTCTTGTTTCCAGACTTGCTATCTCAATTCTAATAAAAAGCCTCTTCACCTTCTTCATGCCTTCTTCAATCACTAGGAAAGGCATACAAAAGATAAAGCAAAAACATCCTCCTGAATCAACTGTATACCCATTGCACACATTGTATACATGATGAAAAATAAATACTTGCAAATACAGAGTACAATCTTGGAAATGGCTCAAGTGACTAGGTTTTGAAAAGGGTTTATAAAATATCTAAATTATGTCAACTGGAAGACATTAACTTGAAGACTGAACTTAAGTCTGTTCATTTTCAGGGAGAAAATCATGCATTTCACTCTGCAAAAAGATACACTGCAACATGGAAAGGAGGTCCTCCCATCTGAAGTTGGAACACAACAGTCTGCTCCTCAACCAGAAGCTCATTACCTTTCCCAAAATGAAAGGCCTGTGTTTCTGTCTTCAATTACGAACAAGTGGATTCCAAAGGTGAATTTCAGTGGAACTATTTTTATGCAGCCTCCACATTGATCCGCCGCGGTGCCACTGCACATGGCCACGCTGACCGTTCACTTGAGGCACTCACGTCCATATATCCTCCGCAGCGGCTCGCAGCGGGAAACGCATTGGAATTCAAACACGAAGACTGAAACCACCCTTCCTACCAGACGGGCAATGTCCGAAAGCCCGTAGCCGCCCTCCTTGCTGCTCACCATCACTGGGCATCCTACTCCTGCCAACGGTGCGGCAGGCACAAGGGACAAGCCTAGTCAGTCCCCGCGGGGCCCAGCCGACCCGGGGGAGCACCCAGCCCTGGGCCCAGACCCTGCTGCCAAGGCGGCCCTCCACAAGGAGGACGGCACCCCGAGAGCCATTACAGGAGCCGAAAGTAGCGAAAGGCTGCAATGTGGCCGCAGAAGAGCCGCTGCGTTCCCGCCAAGCACCCCTGCGACGGTGGCGCCGCCCTGAGGGCCCCCTCCCTCTCCCACCACACCGCCCCAGAAGAGCACAGCACTACGGCCCCGCTCCGACCGGAACCGGCATAAACCCCTGGCCCTCCCCGCACAGCCCCGAGCGTAGACACATCAAAGGCGCACAGAGGGGCCGGGACCCGCGGGCGCCGAGGGGCGCCGGGCGGGGACCCTCGCGGCAGCTGGGACCGGGCACCCCGCGCTGTGAGGTGTCGTCGGCAGCCCGGAGGGGATGCTGCAAGCGCCGACAACATCGCCGCCTCCGAAGAAACCTCCTCGAAGTTGCCCTGAGAAGCCTGGGACCGCCCGCAGTAGCAGCCGCCGGGCAGAGCCGCCCCCTCAGCCCACACCTCCCTCCCTCCACTTGGCCACACACTCTCGGGCCGACCCTCGACGGCCTCCGGAGACCAGCCCCGGCTGACCCCGCCCGGACAGACCCCTGCCGGCCTCCGGGGACTCGGCCAGGGGAAGGGGGAACGGAAGCTCCAGCGGCGCGCTCCGAGCTCGGAGCTTCCTCTGCAAGTGCAGCCCTTGGGAATAAAGAAGACAGAGGGACACTTACCATCGCGCCTGATATTCGAGGACCGCAAGGCTTTTATAGATCCGCTCTGGGCAGGAGCAGTGGTGCCCTGACGGCTGCAAAAGTTCGCACAGACGACGGCGTAGAGGAGGAGGAGAATGAGCAGTTGCATTGGGATCCGCTGCGAACGGGACCCTGCCTCTGCAAAGAAACCCGGCTGCTCTCTCCACCAAGGGTGCTTCCCTCTCTCCCGCCTTCTCTCCCCAGACGTTTTGGTTGTTGTTGTTACGGGATGCTCGTGTGTTTGGGGGAGTTGTATGCAGGGCAAAAATAATAATAAAAAAAAAGAAAGAAAGAAAAAAAAGGCACAACGCCCAAAAAAAAGAAAAAAAAAAGACCACCCCCCCCCCCCACCCGAAACAGCAGTCACAGCTGCCGAGTTAGTCTCCGAGCTGCTCCCAAACTTCCTGCATGCTGAACTTGCCGCTGCCTTTCTGCGGCCGGCCAAACGCGGCAAAGGTGAGAAACTCCCGGTCCTGGACGTCCGCCCCCTCCGCGCCCCACGTCGCAGGCGAGGGGGCTGCCGCAGCCGCGCTCCGCTGTAGCCGCCGCGGCGAAGCTCCGTGCCCCGCTGCCCCGCTGCCGGACTGCGCCCGCCGCCTCACACCGCCACCGCCCTGCTGTCCGCCGCTCCGCTCAGCAGGAGCCGCCGCTGGAGTCTGGAGCGGCGGGAGCGCTCCGCGCTCCGCGACAGGGGTTGGGGGGGAGAGGCGGCCCGGGGAAAGGGGGCGGCCCGGGGGCAGGAAGGGAGGCGGGCGGGAGCGGCCGGCGGGGGGAGGCAGGGAGCAGTGCCCCCGACCGGCCCAAGCTATCGGCTACGCCGTCTCCTGCCCTGGCAGAAAGTGGCAGCACGGGTGGTGCGAGTGGGGCTGGTCACGGTGCGGGTTGAACTTGACCTCCCAGGACCGCGGGGGTCCCGGCGAGTGGGACCGGTGAGAGCCGTGTAACAGGGTCTCCCCGCCAGGAAGGAGGCCACGCACCCAAGTGTCCCGTCACCCTGAGGTCTGCAGTGGCCACGTAAAGGTTATCCCTTGCGCTGGAGTGACTCATATTGCTGAGTTGCACCAGGGTGGGTGAGGGTGAAATAACTGAAAACACGTTGGCTGAAGAAAACCCAGTTGTCCCTGGGAGAAATATATGGGCTCGTCTGTCATGCCAAGCACTATCCAAAGCTTTTCATTTTTATGAATAGGTTTTTTTATGGAAGTTAATTCCTACTAATTCAGACCCTCATTAAATTGAGTCTGGTTTTAAAAGATAGTATTACTGCCTGGAAGAGTTTAGGTCTAAGCCAAAGGTATCTAAGGATTGTGATCAGATTGCTGTTTTAATGCTCTTTTTCCTTCCATTAGCTGCAGTGAAAATAATCAAGAGAAGGAGTAGAAAAACCAGTCAGGTTTTAACAGTTCTCTAATAAATCCTTACCTACTCAATTTATTTTTAAGGCATTTCATACAGTCTTAGCCAATCCTAGGAAATTGTAACATGCTGCCAGGCCTTTAACCTCACTAGTAGAAGAGTGTCGATACAGTGGCTTTATCAGGAATATTGGATGAGTCCTTCTACAGTCAGAGGACTGCCTCTGGCTATATGAAACATTTTCTCCAAGAGCATGTTAGGATGACAATGGGACTGAAACATCTTGTATGTCTTAAGGAAGCAGTAGGGTGCAATTCTATTTTGCGTTATTCATGGTTCTTTATCCCTTTCATGTCCCCCAAAACTGACAGTGAACCTAATTCTGCTCCCATGCGGTAGATAATGGAAAGGCTCCAATAGTGCTTCTTTTGTGAGCAGATGTGCCTGTATTGTAGGTGCCCATTTCATGGGGAAACTAGGCAAACAGTGGGAAGGTGGCCAATACAATCAAGTTAGTAGAAGCAGAATGTCAAATAGAGGACATATGGCAAATGAAGGTGGAGTTCTGAAGATGTCTTCTGTGCATCCAGTCAATGTGTCTGCCTCTTTCCAATTACAAGGAGCTGGCAGAAAATGTCAATAGATCCCAGCTACCTAGCTCTTTCCTGAGTGCTGGTACCTTTTAACATAAAAGGAAGTGGTCAATACCTTGACCTTTACCTCACCCCTTGGTGAAATTTTTCCTTTCTCAGTGCCCTCAGGTCCTTGTTCTCTCTTTGAGGGAGCTACAGCCCATAATTCCTTCTCAGTGGTCATTTTAAGGCTGTGGAGGAGGAAGGGAAGGAGGGACAGATTGTCTTCCACCTAGAAGGCAGACAAAAGGTGTTTTGACAGTATCAGTCAAGAAGGGACACTGTTTCCAAGACTGTTTCTCTTCCGTACCCAGCTTCACCTGTATACATTTTCTTACATAAAATTAATGCGTCTTTTCAAGAGCTGGGTCTGGATCTAGAGTCATGCGGTGTCTTTCTGGCCCCACTACTCCCTGGCTGCACGGATGCAGTTTTGACACAAAAGGTGGAGCAGGATTTTGACTAAAACACTTCACAGATGTCTGGCTGATGTACGCACTCCCTGGCTTGATACAGACTCTCAAGTTTAAACTTCCTTAAGCTGACCAGGGCACAGAACTGAGGTTTTCTCAGCATTTTGTTTGTTTGTTTTTCTTTTGAAAAGAGCACATACTGTTGTGGCACATAAGATGAAATTTCTGTTTCTGCATCAGAGGTACTTGTTGCTTAGTGGACTCTTAATCAAAACAGCATGGAGCCTCATAAATTAAACAGTGATGAAAGCAGGCAAGTGGATTCCACCACCAATGACTTTGATATATATATCAAGAGGAATGGTGTCTGATTCTTATCATACACTCACAGTACGGTTCTGCTCCTCCCTGTGCAAAGCATGGGATGCTGCCATCTTTGTTCTAAAGCCAAAAATATTTTTGTAGCAGAAGGGCCAAGTGTTTTTCTCAGGTCAAAAAACAGACAGAGACTGTTACTGTAGGGTTCCAAACAGAGGAATAGCTTTATCAATTATCAGATATTTGGTTTATCCCCAGTATCAAAAAATCCCAGACTTTTCCATTTACTGTACAGGTGTACAGAAAGATTTTGGGATAGAGCAGCAAGACTGATATGTATTGATAGAACTTTGTAGAAAAGATCTGCTTTTCAATGATTGTTGCTACACCTTCACAATTCACTTTAAAAAGCACTAAACCCACTACAAATCAAAACAGGTTTTTTTATAATAAAGTGTCACAGAACCCTATGTCAAAGGGTGAGAAGTTTTATTACTCAGTTTTATTCCCAAATCACCAGATCTCCACTTTTTGGAGAACATTCTAGTATTCTAGTACACTGGCTAATCTCTATTCCAAGAGTTTGGGATAATCTAAAGCATCAGGTGATACCTATAGGAAGACCTACAGCAAATCATGGTTACTGCATAAAAGGACATACTGATGTATATAGTGTGATGACCTAGGTGATTACAAATCTGTCAGCCTGACTGAGATCCCCATAAAGTAATGTAACAGTTGATAGAAGATTCAATTAATACAAATTAAAAGTAAAATAATATAATTAGTGCTAATCAACCTCGAAAATCTTATCATGCTAACTTGGAAATCTGGTTGACAAACAGAATAGCATCAAATTACAGCTTTCATAAGGCATTTGACTTGGTACCACACAATTTAAATCATATGAAATGAAAGCCATGCATGCTAAATGTTTTAAAATTTTGTTAAATGACAGGTTTAGAAATGCTTGCTAAAGCGGGAAACATTATTAAATAGGTTCTTTGCCACTTAGGCTAATTTTTGCTTCTGCATTGATTTGTGTTTCCAACAATGACCTGGGAAAAATGCTGTCATTACTCATGACATTTGCAGATGACAAAAACCTTGGAGGAATAATGGGCTTATTTATAGTAATGAGAGTACAGAGATAGACGTTTAGATGCTGGGTAGAATGGTAAAGCTGAGCTTTGGCATAATGTATGCTTTAAAATAGCCAACGGCAGCACTACCCAGTACCTGTGACATCCATCCCACCTCATTTTAATTTTCTGAAAGTGCCTGCTGTAATCCAGTCACATAGGTTGTCATTGTTTGTGGAGACAATTGGATACCCCATCAGAGGGCACTCTAGCCCAGCGGTTTTAGGCAGTTGTGCTGGGATAGGATAAATTGTTTTCTGGAAGGTCCAGTTTATTTCCATTAACAGCGGAGAGAGCATAGGGAACAAATACATTTATAGTTGCTGAATAAAATTGTTCATCCTAGAAAGCACTGATGCGGAAAAAAATATGGGGGTGGGTTATCAAGGAAGTCAATGGGCTGTAGCCCTCTCTGTTGCCATTTGTTGGCTGGGACATGCTCCAGCATCACATAGCTTGTCCATGGAGCACAGCTATTCTGTGTGTCCACCCCTTAGAAAATTGGGAATATGGTGATTAAGTAGCCAACAACTTTGTGTGTTATCACTGTGATCCCTGGATATTTAGAAAGGGGAATATCAATTAAAGTAGGGGCATTATGCTTTCTTCTGTTTTTGTTAGACTGCTGCATCAGGTTGCCATGAATATAGTCTGAAAAAGGATCATAACAAAGTGAAAAACACTGAAAAGAAAAACAGAGGATTGGTTAGAGGCTGAGAAACATGCCATTCAGGGAAAAGCTTAAAAATCACAAGCCATTTAGCTTATCACAAGGAGAAAATCAGAGGAGTCACAGTTACCTCCTGGAGGTAGGATATTGATTCTAGAAGGCTATTCTGTTTAGTGGACAATGACATATCAAGGCAAAAGCTGGAGTTAGACAAAGATTAGAAGTCAAAGGCATACTTTTCAGTGTGGAAAGCTGTGGAAGTATCAGCTGTATGTTCTTCACTGAAAATCTGAAAGGCGAGAATTGTTGTTTTCCTAAAGTCAAGTGGTTTCTAGCTGTACTTAGGAACTCATGGGGTCTATTCATCACTTCCGTAGTGATGGTTTGTAAAGGTCTGTAGAGGTGATAGAGAAAATCATGTTCATATGTACCATACTACAAGCCACAGATTACATTTCTAAGTGGTTCTGCTATTTATTGGAAAATGACAACTAAAAAAATGTACCTCCAGGGATTAATTCAGGGCAGCATTGTGATTTCTGTTATATAGGAGGGCATACAAGTGATGGCAACGACCCCATCTCCCAGTTTGTAATCTGTGAATGATTTGAGAATGAGCAGAAGTATATAGAGTAGGATGAAGAAACATCTCAAAATTGCAAAAATGCGTGTCTTAAGTGAAGGAATGTAACCATGATGGCAGACCAAAAGAATGTGAGGAAAAGGTAGACTAGAGCCATTGTATGTCTGGAATTAGAAGAGGAGCAGAGTCATGTGTTGCTAAGAAAATCACAATACCCCATGGGCACCAAGAGGAGAAGTTCAGCACAGTAGTCCATGGCCCAGATTTACTATCTGAACTACAGGCAGCAGTTCAGCAACATATAAAGAAAATAATAAATATTTTAAAAAGCACTGGTGCCTGCTATCTCTACAAACTTGGCACTGGTTCATGGGAACTCATGTTAAAACACTCTGAACACTATACCTGGGCCACAGATCTGCAACTGGTGCTGCTGTTTGTCCTCCAGCAGCTAGCTGTGCATGCTCCCCTGTCTGGCTCATCCTTAAGAACAGCTGCAGTCAGTTTTGATTTATCTAGTCTTTCAGTTTTCCCTCTCATGTCTGCACTGCTACAGAATGCTGTGCCCCTCCCCTTTACAGTGTACACCTGCTTCCTTTCCCAACTCATAAAATGACTTTTGCTGGCTGTATGTAACTTTTGGCTAGTTCTCCACTGCAGATGTTATGAGACAAATATTGCACCACTGGCACACACGTAGGGAGGGTGAGAAAAGGATGTCCCAAGCTGAACATATTCATTTATTAGTTTGAGAAACTGCTGTATCACTCAGACTCTTCCACTGGTACCTAGTGATGGAGCCAATTGAACAGTGTGCCTGCAATATTCAGAGGTCATGCTTTCAAAAAATGGGTATAAAACACAATTAAAAAAAGATAAATGTTGTCCTCCTGAGCTTAAGTAGCATTTTCCCCTTCCCCAACCCCCCAACCCCCCCCCCATTAAAACAAAAGAACCCGCACTTTGATTTTAAATCTTGGTTAAAAAAAAAAGACTTTGGGGTTTTAAAAAGTTTTTTTTATAAG